>WEZZ01040099.1:7709-26375 GCA_013400585.1 Chloropsis cyanopogon
AGGAGTTGTGCAAATTGTTGTTGCCAGTCCATCTTCCACATGTGCATGGATGTGGGAGCTGAGCACACTGCTGATGATATGACAAATCTAATTGTATAATCATAGCCATCTTAAAGGGAAAGCCAAACTTTCATATGCCTAAGGGGAGTGGTTTAACAAATTTATATGCAGATGGAAGCATATCGAGAGCAAACAGCTAGTCATTCACAGAATAAATATTCCCATAATAAGTGCATAACGAGGAGCAATGGTAAAGCATGCAAAGCAGATGGCTGATCTGTGCAACTAAATGTGTGGGTCCCAGCAGCCTCATTTTTGCTTGCACTTTCCCTTTTTTAGACCCAAAAGAATGAAAACAACCAAACAAGCAATAAAAACTAAGCACTGCCCCCTCTCCCCACCCTCTTTCCCCCAAAAACAAAACAAAACAAAACAAAAAAAACACCAGCCAAAACCAAAGAGAAAGAACAGGCCATTCCAGGAGATGACCTGCTGCTCCAATGAATGAGAACTGCCAGATGACACACACTGGAAATCAGCATGACCTGGGATCTGCTGTGCTGAAATGCCGACCACAACTGTGTACCTGTCAGTCACACTGGGGGAACTGTTACCCTTAAGATCCTCAGCCGTGTGCTACAGCCGAGTGAGGGATCTTCTTAGCTGACAGAAGACTTTGCTTTGCAAATGCAAGCTTTGCAGACAGAGCAGGGTATAAACCAGGAGGCTACTGACTGTTAACCACGTTATTGGGATGCTGAGTCACTAAAAAGTGCAACTACACCGATTTTAATGTGTATGACAGTACCCTGAATGCCTCAGACAGCAATGTTCAAAATGTACCTTATTGTATTGTAAGTTTGAAGGAGCAAATAGTATTCCAAATAATGGTATTTTGTATATTCTGGGTTAGGTAGGAAGAAGCAAAGCAAGTGGTGATTGGAATACACAACAGAGCTCGGCACATCAGGAAAGACAATCTTGTGACTGATGGTGGAGGACTGAAGATCAAAAGACCTGGCTGATCCCTTCAGTACTGTGAGAGACCTCATGGAGGATGTTGGGCAATCTCTTCCGTTCTGACCTTCTGCCTTCCAGCTGCAAAACGAAAATAGTGAAGACCACAAAGTGTCCTTCTTAGGTCTGAAAACTTAAACATTGCAATTCACCTCTTTGCATGTGGCTGTCTTTCTGCTGAGAAAGCAAGCAGGGAATGCAAACATTCCAGAATCAGAGGAATTATTATTACAGAAATGCCTGTCAGGAAACACTGGGTATGAACTCAGTCATGTCTACAGAATGCTTTCAGGTCCCTACACTAAAATGCTAATCATCACTGGTTTATAGTTGGAAAGGTCTCATGTCTGCTTATGTACAATGAAAAGAATACAATCAGTCAAACCTACATTCAAGAAGTGGGACAGGGTACACATTTCAGTGTTTTGCCCTCTTATTTCTTTCATGGTGATTTTTCAAAGCTATGGAAAATTTACAGATTGGTTTGCTGTAAAATGTGTTTTGAGCAAACCATCTCTTCAAATTACTGAGTATTTTAGATGTGCCATATGGTACATAATTTTAGTTTCCCACATAATTTTTGTTTACCCCATAATGATCTTAATCTTTAGAGCTGGAGAACGTCTGATACCAGTAATTCATTTAAGAGCTTGAGGGGAACTTTTTAACCTAATTTTTAAAAACCTAGAGTATTAAATGTCTTAAATGGAAAAAATCTTCCACAGTCTTGTTTGATTTAAGAATGTTTACCATGCATGTGCACTTCCTATCAATGTGGTTTGATATCAAGATTGGCCCAGATGATTTTATTGTCAGGGGAATCTGGACCTACTCTACTCCTAAATGCAGGTTTTTAGTTTAGTCTGAGATCATGCATTAAGTCTTGGAGCTCATCTCTATTGTTGAACCTCATGAACCTCTGATATGGTGAAAAAAAATTAATCTTGAACTTCATCCACTATGGGCTGTATCTCAAGTGATCTGCGAATTATGGATATTTAATGGATATTATAGGTATTTCTCAGAAAAGATCATATCCTTTTCATACCTGCTGTGAATAAAGCAGAAGTATATTTCCTCTGACAGCACTTCCTAAGAAACCCGCCCAAACTAGGGACCTACACTCCCTGGACACCACCACCTCAGCCACTGTGAGAAAGGTTGAGTTACTTCTTTTGCAACCATGTTAGCAAGACTCCTCACTAAAGATCAGTCTTGTCCAATAAGCAGAGGCTGGGTGGACAGCTTGGCCACAAACTTGCAATGCAGCTACAACAGAAAAAAATCCACTGTCCCAATGTGCTGTGTGTTGGTCAACAAAACCCACCATACTCTCATTTGCCACATCCTAAGAGAATGGCATTGCAGGAGGACAGTAAGTATGTGACACTCATGCCAGTGAAGAGGAACGGAGCCACAGGCATGACAGCCTAGCCAGGGCTCTGGGGAGCAGAAAAGAAATCCCATCAGCAGAAAATGGCACAAGCCATTCTTGCTGACGGGATTTCAATCAGTTCACAGCAGCTGGAACTCCACATCACAGAGGCATATACAGCTGGACAGTTAGGCATCAAAATCAGTCTCTCTCAATGTAAAAGAACAGGCCACCCAGTAGAACATAAGTATACTCTAGCTAGATGTCTTAAGGAGCCCTCTCAAAGAGGTGCATACAAAAAAAAAAACAGTGGTAAGCAGAAAAAGTCATTCTTCTGCTATATCTTAATAAAAATATACCCTGAGGAGAGATATGCCGATAAATCAACTCAGAGCTACCTACTACCCAAAACTTCTGAAGAGACTGTGACAAAGAGGGGCTCCTCAATTAAGCAAAGTCAACAGCTCTGCAAGCTTCTGTCAGTGAAGAATTAGACAATCCTGACCCTGGGTTGAATTCCTGCTGTGATACAAAGACTCAAATGCAAGTTCTTGATGAAACTTCAGATACTGTCAGAAAACAACACTTAAAGAAAGCAGGCAAGAAATCCTTTAGGCTTTGGTACAGGTACAGCTTGGAGATTAAAATTCATTATAACCATTTCTTGCCAAAATTTCTTTTTCTTTTCTTTATATTGCTACAAGGGATAGGGCTAGGGTGAACAAGACACCCAGATCAGGTTCCCTGTTTAAAGAGTTCATTAAAAAGTAAGAGTACAATCATACTGTGTTACACTTCGAGTTTATGTTGTTTAATCTCTCACTAAATTCACTCTGCAAACAGACTGGCTGACTGGCTGAAAAGCCAGTGCAATACAGAACACAGTCTGTAAGAATACAAGGATTTGCATCTCAAAATGCTCCAACTGTACCGTCCAGGACCACTGCTGTCTAGAGAGACAGTGATGTCTGACATCAAAGCACAGTTGTGTTAGAATTCCACTGCCTGAGCAAGGAGCAAGGAATAATTTACAGAGCCACGGCTATAGATAGACATCTCATTAGGCAGATTATCTGAGTTGAAATTTCAAGAACCTTTAGTAAACTATTTTTATACATGAATCAAGGACGACTCCATAAAAAAACCCCAGCGATCAAAAGAGGTCAAGGCTTTGGATTTCGCACTGCATCCTGAGCTGGTGTGTCAGCAGAGTGATGCTGTGCGCTGCTGGGAGCGGCTCCCTCCCCACGCTGATCCAGAGGGAAGAGTGCCACCTGCTGAGGTCCTGCCAGCCTTCCTGCTTCAGTCCTCTCATCATCTCTGTCACTCTGTCCACATCCACCCGCTGCCCGTGATATTCCAGATTGCTCGGAGTACCATGTGCCTTCCAGCAACAGAGCTTCCTGCTGTGCTGGAGTTAGTGAGGGGAGTGAGAAGGCATTCAGCCTATGAAGTTAAAAGAGAATAAGATTCCCCTTTCACCTGACTCAGGCTGCAAATCTCCTGGGAACCAATCTGGCAGGAACTGTGTTTTGTTGAATTTTCTATTTATCTGTACAGGGATCCTTCGTAATGTAGGCACAACCTTGGATTAATTTTAGTCAATTTACACAAACAAATGAAACGTGTTTCTTAGGATACTCTAGGAGTAAGGAAAACCAGGCTACAGCAATTAATATCATTAATGGAATTGTGACTTTTGCAACCATGATTGCAGAGAAGATGAAAGTGAACATGAAGGATAACATCCATTTCAGAGTCTGTGCAACTTGCCAGTCCCATGAGCATTACAGAGAGCCCAGATTCTGCTACCGCCTTAACTGCCAAAAGTCTTTCTGGTATTTTTTCCAGATGAACTTGTGAGACATGTAACTAGCTCTGAACATGCTCAGATTAATATTTAGTGTGCAGGTTGAGACACTAGATGAAACAAAGAGTCTGGAAACCGGGACCTACAAGAAAAAGCTAGATGAACCAGATTGACCTGTAGAGGGAAGGCAGAAGGCAAAGAACAAGAACATAACTTGCTCTGCATACTGATGATGAACACAAGAAGATATTTTACACTACAAAAGCATAGTAAAACTTCCTAATGATCAGTGGGGTACAGAAATATATTATTTGAACAGGCTCTATAGTTTGTCAGCGGGGGTCTTAAAAAAGATGTTGGAAAAACTTACATCAGGGTGACACAGGTATAGGTGATTCTGATCTGGTAAAGGAGAATAGCCTAAAAGTCCTCTTGAGGTCTCTCAGACTGTAGGTTGCTGCAGTTCCTCTCTGAGGCTGTGCTAACTCTGTTTCAGTGCAAACTCACAGTCCGAGATGCAAACTCCAATTTGTTAGCTCAAGTTTTAAGACATTAAAGTCCTTCTGGAAATTTTCAGCCCAATTTGCAGCCTTCTGGCTAATCCCAAAATGTTCTCAAGCTTTAATTGAGTGGTTCATCTGAAAATTTCTATTAGGACACTTAGCAATAAAGAAGCTTCAGCCACTTTTATTTCAGAGCACTTTGGTTTTGTTAATGATTAGTCATTGTAAATTTTAATGCAATGCATGCAATACTGATTTAAAGGTCATCACTATAACAGTTGGCTGCTTCAGATAACATGTGATCTTTCTCCTATAGTGGATTATCAGCAAGCCCCATCTAACAATTAATCTCAAAATCACTATGTTATCATTCTGTGTTGAGTTCTGGGAATTTACAATAAAAGGGCCCTATGAGTGGCAGCAAGATAGAAAGCTTCACCAAATAATTTTTCTGACGTTGTACTTCCCTTGTGTAAGTGCACATCCTTTTCACATTCGGCTACATACGCCCCAGGACAAAGGGGTGGCAGTTGGGCAAAGCTGCCTCCTCCCAGTAGAAGCACAAGAAAAAGTTGCACCTTGAGAGGGATTATCTCTCTTAGAGAGACAGGATGCACAATTTGCTCCATTCATTTGCATAAAAAATGCTCTCCCTGTGCATTGTGCCAGCCTCTGTCTCTGGTGTGTTATAGATGGAAGCTCCTTCTTCCTCAGCGTGGGAAACAGGCATGAGCAGCCTACAGGCTCTCCAGAGTACAAAGAGCCAGAAGCTGGTATTATGAGAGACCTTTGCACCACTGCTTAAGTGGGACCAGGGGTCTGACTCTGCCCAAGCTCTGAAATGCCACAGAAGCACTTTGTCAGCACAGGCAGGACACATTTTTAATTATGCATCTCTGGTAATATTTGAATCCCTTTGCTTTGCTCTTGCTGTGAACAACAATTGTAAAAGTCAAAGGCTCAGTCTCAATCATGTGCTGTCTGATCAACATGTGAAATAGCTGGGAAAACCCTGCCTGAATAAAAATTACAGAAGTACTAAAACAGAGGCCAAGATGAAGAAAATGAGTAACAGCTGCTCTAAAAAAGGCATTATGATAAAACCATTACATAGAATAAACTCACTCTTTTTTTTTTTTTTCATGCTGTTGTAGCAAATGTATAACAGGGCCAGAAAAAAGAAAACGCAAACTCCTGACCAGATGGGCAGACAGGTATGATTGTACATACTTCCCTGAAGAAAACTGTGCTCAACCAATCCCACAAGCAAAAGTACAAGAGACGGCCTCGTAGGGCTGAACCAAGCACATTCCTGCCATTCTCATCCATGGGAACTGGCATACTCTATCAACTGTTCTTTCCTCTGGGTGCTATAAAACACAGTAGAAAATTGTACTGTAACCCATTTATATAAACTGTGTGTTGCATCTAAAAGCATGTGCCCAAAAAAACATGCAAAGAAAAGAAAAGAGAAGGAAATTGTTTCCCTCTTGCACTTCACTGAGTACAAAGTTAGCTGCACGGAAGTGAGGTTCTCTCTCTTTATATTTGCATAGGCTTGGTATAATTTACTGGTATGGTTCCCAATCACCTCTTGCTATGCATGTATAGAGATTCTTATTTTGACAACTTGAATGTCATATCTATGGACAAAGAGTCAGGACATTTCAGTTTGTCTTGAAGAGCAATGCATTTCTGAGGCTATGTGCTAACACTGAAATGTAAGTCAGCAAATTTAGTGTTTATTATTAGCAAGACTGCACTACTGTCAAATGAAATTGTGCTCATGCAAACAGTCAGTGTTATCAGAAATAAAACACTAAAGTGTTTCTGCAAAATAATTGAGTCAGAAGATCTGAAAATTACCCTAACAACAAATTTCATTCTAGAATATTTTGATTTACATATGATAAATATGTCTATAAAAGTCAAGTAGCACACATAGGATTAATTTGGGATGTATATACTAATTAATCAATGCCAGCCTGCAACTCTTATTTTGTCACTACAGCTGGACCTAGATGGCAAATCTCACTGTGTGAGCTTGGGACAGTTATAATGAGAAAGGGATTGGACTGGCTCAGAAAAGTGCTCACTCAACAAATTTTGCTGGCAGTCTCTGCTCATGGGGTTTTGGCAAAATCACCACCAAGCCCAGCTGCTCTGTTGCTACTGCCATCCCTGGTGGACCTGCTGGCTGCCCTTGCAGAGGTGGGTGACCTCTATTTTCCAACTGCTCCTGTGGTTCCCTCCCTTGTTCAAAGCTTTTCTTGCAATATAAACAGACATTATCAGTTTGAACTACATAAATAGCCATGTAATGCCCAGCAATAAAAATAACCAATTCTAGACTTCTCCTGATACAGATTTGGAGGTCATATACCTTTTGAACTACACTAAATGAACTTTACTCCAAAATCAGTTGGAAACTTCAATTTTACTTTATACTGTATACAAAAAAAAAAAAAAAAAGCATATAAATTTTCTCATCTACATCCATCGGAGAATAATTAAATGTTTTTAAATTATTTTTCAATGGCATTTTATGAATAAGATAGCTCTTTCCTTTCCTACATAGATAACTCAATGAGTTTTAAAAATAAAATACACAAAGTATGTGCCTAGCCTGTAGGTAATCCTTATGAAAACTAAATTAAAATAATGAATTGGATGCAAAATACTGTTTTGAAAGGATACCATTAACGTACTTTTAAATTAAATACATATTTTCATAGATCAAGTGATTTAAGCATAGCAGTTCAAAGTAATTTTAAATGCTGCATAGCTACATTAGGATTATCATCTTCAGCTGGTGACAGCATTTTTGTCAGAAAAAGAAATGGAATTAAGCAATTAATTTAAAAAAGAAATTGTATTGGGTCTGGCTGAAATGGAGTTAATTTCCCCAAAATTAGCCCTCAATAGGGCTGTGCTTTGTAGCTAGAAAGGTGTTGATAAACACTGCCAGTATTTTGGCTACTGCTGAGAAGCCCCTGAATAGCACCAAGGCTCTCTCTCCAACCTTAATCCCTGACTCTCGAAGGCCAATGGGCTACCAATAGGTAGACAAGCTCTTCAGAGGGGACACGGCTGGGACAGCTGACCCAGGCTTGCCAAAGGGATATTCCATACCATATGATGCCTGCTCAGCAATAAAAGCTAAGATAAAAAAGGAGGAAGGAGGGAAGGGCCATTGTTATTTATGACATCGGCCTTCCAAAGCAACATTACATATGCTGAACCCCTGCTTCCCCAGGCTGAACACTGCCTGCTAATGGGAAGTAGAGAATAAATGTTTTGTTTTCTTTTGTTTCTGCATGCACAACCTTTTCTTTTGCTTATTAAACTGCCTTTATCTTGACCCACAAGCTTTTTTTTTTTTCATCTAATATCCCCACTGAAGGAGCTGACTGTTGGGATGAGGGAATAAAGACAAAAAGGAAAAGAATGGGCTACGCTGGGTTCTTAGATTTGTTAGGAGCACACTTTGCCCAGAATGCTGTCAAGTGCACTGGAAACAAAGCAGATGAGAACGCCTGGAGTATTATAGATATTGGAATATACAGCTCTCAGGAAGGAAGGGAGGCATCTGCCCTTCATTCCCTATTATTGATTTTCATTAGAGTTAGTACTTAAGTTAGCTCTTCCTGGACAATGAATTCTTTCACTACCAAGAAACTATTTAGTCTTAAAGCAGGGAAGATTCTGTCTTCCAGGAGCACTTATCATCTCAGAAATGACTGCAAGTCTAGAGTGCTCCTGGGAAAGAAGGGTGTCTCAGTGTCCTCATTGTGCAGGCAGAGCAGGGGAAGAACAGGAAGGCAGCCATCCTGTTCAGAGGCACAAAAATCCACCATATGGGGGTACACTTGGAAGTAGGGTGGGTCACCTTACCTACCTACTTCAGCAAGACTCTATCCCAGTAAGATACTGGTGAGATTAAGTACTGAACACAAGAAAAAAGATTATGCAAAGACAAGGTTTCAAGCTACCTGCATTTGTACTGGAGAGCTATTTTGCTGAAATAATTAATAGCATCATTAAGGATAAAGAGGAAAGCAATTCACATGACTAAAGGACACAGTTTGAAATTCGTTTTTCCAAGAATAGGAACAACTGGAGTTAGCACTCTTTATGAGGAAGAATGGTCTGGTAAGAAAAACCAGGGACTGTATACAGATTCTGCTCTTGACCATGTTGCAACCAATCAGCTGTTTTTGAGACTTTAAGTCAGTGAAAACCTGATTTCTGCAAAAATTTCTCTACCTGTTCTGCATGAGCGATGCTACTTTTACAAGTGCATTTTGTTGAAGTATATACAGAAATCTTCAGCTCCAACATAGCCAAATAATTCTGTCTTCAAACACACTGCATCTTTATGGAAATGGAGCATTGAATGCCATATCTTCATCATTCAGATCTAGGCTTCTTACTTCATCTTCTTGCACTTTGTGGGTCATACAAAATAGCCCAAAACCAGGATGGGCATAAGGAATCTTTGCCCAGAGATTGCCAAGTCTTCTTGGGGCTTTACTATCAACTTTGTCAATGGGGGCAAGGTCAGAGTAAAGCATGATCTGCCTAATCTTCACCTTGGGAAACACACCCTACTAGATAATGGATGTAACTATTGCTATAAATTCTACCATGAACTGATAAATTTATGACTGTATCCAGCAGTGACAGCACGTAAAACTTACTTTGGAGTCAGGTTTAGGCACTTGTAATCTCAGATGTAAAATTAGGACTGCTTATATATTTTGTGGAGAAATGAAGGATCAAGACTTGTAAATAGCTTAAGATTCTCTAAATTCCAAAGAGTGCTAGTGAAAGTAAAAAGTGTTATGAGTTGCCACACGATAACCTTTTCTGCCCTCATGTTGGCAGCTATCTGATAAAAGGCCTGTCTCACATGCTCACTAATCTCTGATCCCTGGTGGTCCCAGGCCAGAAATATTGAACAAGTAGTGCACAAGAAACACAATGATTCTGACTTTGCTTCATCTGGTTTTATTTTTTAATTTCTCTGCCTCAAACATGATCAGAGGGTCAGAAAAGCATAACACTTACTACAGAGAGATAATAGCCACAGATTACTGCCTTATTAGTTTAATATTTCTAAACAATGCCAGAAGATATCAGACATCCCTGGAACCTCTGACCTAAACTGTGAAAAACTACTTATAGCATCAACTAGCATTTCTCAGAAAAAAAAAAAAATCTTAAAGGAATCATAAACACGTCAGTCATGTAGCTTACAAGGCGGTTTTGCTCCTCATTTTCTGAATCAAGTGGCTTAGCATTGATAAACTATAGTTCACAAACAGTTTAAACTACCAGAAGCTGGCACTGATGTGAAAGAAGCAGTTTGCCCTGCCTCATCTCCAGCCACTCTGACTCTCTCTTGCACCAGCCTACATAATCAAGTCTGAGCAGTGAATCAGACTGAGAATTCAGGCTAAAACAAGACCTAAAACTGTAAAATAATTAATTTTAGCCCTATTGATTTAATATGTTCAAGCCATTTGTCAAATTAAAGCATGAGAAATCAAAACTGCACTCCTCAACTCTACTTAAAAAGAAAACAAAAGTGCAAACTTACAACCGATAAAGGAAAAGGCCCCTTGTACCAATACATGAAGTTTTGTTTTCTTGCTGGTTCACTGATTGCATAGTGCAGAGCCTACTGTGTTACCTGCAAGAGCTAGAGGGTGTTTACTGATGGGTTTTTCACACCCCCTTTAGAATCCTAAGTTAGACTATCTAAGTTTTCTCTGCTTGGAGCATAGAGAGGCAGGCACTGCCCAGCAAATGCCAGATTGTAATTTATATGCCCAGGGAGGGATATAGCTTATCCAGCTCCAAGCACTTGGGCAGTCATTTCTTCAAATACTTGACCAACATCAGCACTTCGGGGGCTCAAAGCATGTCAACAAGAGACCTCCATTCAGGCGACTACTTCAAGGCAAGGTCTATCTTGCTGTAGATGGGCATTTTCCTCTCCATTAATGGAAGCTCTGTAATGTAGAAATGGATTTACAAATGCCAGCAACTGTCAGGTGAAACTTTGCTGTTTGTCTCTCAAGCACCTGGCTTGCCTGCCCCCTTAGGTACATACTTCCTGTAGTACCTCAAAAAGAAAGTTTCAGTGAAGCAGCCTTGGTGGGGGGGAAAGGAATGACAGGACACATCAGCCCTAAACCCATGATTTGCTTTTTTATTCCACCAAAATAGCATAAGAAGTGCAAGTCATAAAAACAGGCCTACAAACAGCATACCTACTGTGACAAGTTTGCCAAATAACCCATCGTTGTACCTTTGAGGCTTTTGGCCTAGTTGGTATCCATGCAAAGTGTGCAGCTAACATCACTGCCTTGTAGTGAGAACTGAACAACTGTGTCCTGCCTAATCTCTGCATATCATTCCTGAACTGAAGTATCCCTGTTATTTCTAGAACTGGTCTCTGTTATATTTGCTAATCTCAATAACTTATGGAGCATTTGTTTCTTTAAATGTCTTGAGTATATGAGCTCCTGGGGAGTGGAGACAGATAAGTTCTTTTGGACCTTCTGACCCACAAAAAATTGGAAGAGAAAAAAAATTGGATCATCAAAATACAAGAGATCTGATTTATCTGTGTTACTCCCACGTTATGTATTATACCATCTGGACATGGGAGTTAAACAGCCTGGGTGTGACATGGAAGGAATTCGGTCCCACCCCATTTACTATAATAAAAGCAACTTCAGTATACCCTTTTTAAAAAAATATGGAAAAGTCTGTATCTTAAGGAATTAGCAGTGAAAATCTGTGTATTGAAGAGATATGACAGACTAATGCAGACTGCATGCCTGGAGCTAGACACAGCATTATTTGAATTTGCATGAAAAAGAGCACCAAAAGCAGCACTTTGAAGGAAGTAAAATGATCAGCTCTCCTGAATGACATTTGCAGACACCAGTTTCAACATTTATTCCTAATTTAAAGAATTGTCCAATTAAAAAGCAGCTCACTAATTTCTAAATAAATTCTTGCCTTCGATAGTTTTCTAGACTCTCTGGTGCCCTAAGAAACATTTGTACTTTCTGTATTACCCTGCTCTTACTCCAGTATACAAAAATTATTGATACGATGCACAGACTGTACTTATGAGGAATTGTAGAACTGCTTTTCATCATACTAGCATTCCCTGATTTTCAACAAAAAGAAAAAAAAGCAGACTTCAGAAAAGACAAAAAAAAACCCCAAATCTTGCTTTCTCTGCCTTTCCTCCCACACACCAGTAGCCAAACAATAGTATTACTGCAACAACACTCGGAAAATATTTACATAGTACTAGTGGGAAGGCAGCTAAACTGTGATACTCGTACATGCCTGAACATTTGGCCGAGGTAAAAACCAAATAAAGTTGGCAAGTTTCTTTCTAATTCATTCTATTATCTATTCCAGCTAGAACAAGCAACAAATCAGAACACACGTTCATGCTTTTGCAGAAATGGAAAATAGGAAACTTATTTTCCAAGGAAAGGAAATAGCTAGTGGGAAGACAATAATGTTTTCAATTAGCAAGCAAGTGGAGCCAAATTTCCTTTTCAGTGCACAGGAGTAGGTTCATTTAATGAAATTGAGATTTTTTATGGTGGCATGCATATCATTCTTTGGTAGATGAATACAACAGTGTTCAAGATATCTTTAATATAATAGATTTTTCTTTAATCAAAATTGCATAGATAACCTAAAATAACCTCGTTCGGGGAAAGAGAATTGCAGACATATTGGCTTAATGTGTAATTACTGCTAACACCTATTGGCTTAGGGATAGGAGGAAAAGAGGGTGGCAAATGTGATGCCAATGTCTGAAAATGTCTCTGAGGTAATTTGTGGAAGAGATGCTGGTAAGACTGATACACATGACAGCAAACTGCCAGAAAGTACGCTTAAGAACACATGGACAGTAACACAGGATAATGGGTTAGAATAATTGAGATTTTGGAGGCCAACTTCTTTGAATGATCATGCAGATACAAGCAATTTGACTGCTACACTTCCATTTCAAAAACCTTCTGAAGTTGACCATCAAACTCAAACTATACTATGAAGGAGGAACTGCAAAAAAGATGTCAAGAAATAAAAATGGATTTTCATTGCTAAATAAAAGTGAAAAAAGAAGGTTAAGAATAATTGATTGTTTTCTTTTACAGCAGATGGATATTACCTGACAGTCTCATGGATATGTTTTCAGTACACTCACAAATAAACTGGAAAATGGAGGAATAGAAAGGGACAGAGTTTCCTGATGATATTTAACTACAGAGGTTAATAAAAACAAAAACTGATTGCATATTGCTGCAAGAGGACCTCAGGATGTTGAATGATTGCAAAATAAGCAGAAAAATGTAAATCAATAATTAATATAGCCAGTTGCTGGAGAAAAAAAAAAACAACAAAGCAAAACAAAAGCAGCGTCACATATTCAATACTTCCTACAAGACGCCCAAGATTCAGTTTTTGCCAGTACAAGAATTACAGTCAAAATAATAATTCAGTAACAACTTTACAATAAGAAAAAGGTGTTGTATCACCTACTCCACAACTGAACTCTGGAAATCATTGCTACAAGACATTGAACATCAAAAGAACAAACGAATTCAAATGAGTACAAAAGGCACAACCAGAGTCAAAAAAGACTCCTAGGGGCNTTGGGTCATTTCAGCTCTTCTGGGATCCAGGCAACACAGAAGGAGAGACGGGGTCTTCATGTGGGTTCCAAGGAGAGCCTTTATTGAGCTTCTTCCTTGAAGTGATCCAGGGACGAAGAGCCACTCAGGCAGGGAAAGCAGGGGTTTACACAGGGATCTTGAGGGGCGGGGCAGAACACCAGGGCCAGTGGGATACATGAAATCTGCATGTCACAGCAAGGATGCTGGGAGAAGCCTTTTTCCTTTCCCTAATAAGGGCGGTTACCCCTTGAGGGGTTTTCCCTCCAGGGGAGGACTGCAGATTCTTTCCCTGTTGGTCCAGCCTCCAGAGAAACGATCTACATTTTCAAATGAAGACACTGACTGAAAGTACCTTATATTTAGCTATTGGGAAAGTAAATTAAAGCTTTTTGAGAAAATCTTCCAATGGATTTTGATGGATTTTGATTGTAGGCTACAGCCATCACCTTGTAAAAAAAACCCCAAGTAAATATTGCTATTACTGGTTAGAAATAGGATTTAACTAAAACTCCAGAGCTGACCACTCAGGCTTGCAGAGAATGCGGCGCAGAATTCACCATGAATTGGGCATAGCCAACTGCCAAGCTATAAAATCCTAAGAAAGTACTTCTGAAATAAGCCATGAAGAAAAAGCTATGGTAGTGGCTCGGATGCCTGGAATCCATCACATGTTACCTCCAGATGAATTACTCTTTAGAAGTGCCTGTTTCTTTCCATTAACTATGAAGATGACTAATTGAGATATGGAAGTTTTCGTTAGTGGTCCAAAATCAGATGAACCCCACAGCCCTGGAGCCTCATTAACTGAAGTCCAACTTAACTTTTAGCTGTATCTGCTTTGCAAACCAAACTCCTCCATGTAGTGCAATATTTGCAAGAATCTAACATTTGATATGTGTGGAACAAATTATTTCAAAGAAATGCACAGACAATTTTAATGATATATAGTAAATTTTGAGGTTACTGAACCTGTGAGTCAGATGTTGTAGCTACTTACATCAGTTTTAGGTCGTGCTCCAGTTGACACTTGGTAAGGTAAACAATTTAGATCCTGGTAGTCTCCTCTTCTATTCTTCCATGATCCTTTTTCTTGATGATCTCCATAAAGGCCTGTCTCTACTTGAACAGGGCACTGTAACAGAATTTTTAAAACCCTATAAATAATGACAAGTCAGAAATATTTTTAATGTGAACTCTAAGATAAAAACATTGGAATTTTATCTTTTCAAAGCCTTTTTTTTCCTCTGACGTAAGGCAAACATTTGGTTTCAATTCTTTTCTCAAAGCACCTGCTGCATCATTTTTACACTTTGCTAAGCTAGACATCCAGCTATTATGGGAAGTCGCTTCCTTATCATCCAGTATACACAACTGAAAAACTAATCAATAATAACCTTCCCTTAACTTAAAGGAACTGAATCACTTTGTAGAAAGAGAAATGGTTTTATTCAATTTTTTTTAAACTATCTTTTAACTTTATTTCATGTTTACTTTTGTAGATTAAACAGAAACCCAGCAAATTCCCACTTTCAAATTACAGATTCTGAACTTTTCAAATAATTTTTTCCTTATTTCCCGAAACCTGTGGAGTTCTCACTCAATTTTTCCGCTCCCATGCCATTTTTCAAAAGGTGGATGTTCTAACTCTGGGCCCACACTGAATGCAGTGTCAGGAAGAGACCAACTGCACAACATTCCCCCACATATCATGGTTTGCCCAAGAAATAACTGGGTGAGTGAGCAAGAAGCAATACATGCCGCAATCCAGCAGAATTCACACTACAGACAATCAGGGAGACAGGGTCATGGGTGCACTGCAGAGCAGTCCCAGGCTGTTGGGTACAATCGTTCTAATCAGCCCATTTTCAGGCTCTTCCCCTTCACAAAGTGACAAATGTGCTGCTGATTTTTAACAGCAACTGCCCAGTTCCCATTTAGTATATTTTGTAGGGATGTAAAATGAGGAGGCTTTGAAAAGGTGACAAAACAATTAGTATGCCGCCCCCAAAAAGTTTGAAGACAATATACTAATGCAAAAAAATTAAATTAATATGTAAGTTAAAGTTTTGTTCACATAAAGTCATATCTCTAATATAAGATGGGGTAACTATAGTGAAACAGGATTTCCCTGTCANAGCAGCGTCACATATTCAATACTTCCTACAAGACGCCCAAGATTCAGTTTTTGCCAGTACAAGAATTACAGTCAAAATAATAATTCAGTAACAACTTTACAATAAGAAAAAGGTGTTGTATCACCTACTCCACAACTGAACTCTGGAAATCATTGCTACAAGACATTGAACATCAAAAGAACAAACGAATTCAAATGAGTACAAAAGGCACAACCAGAGTCAAAAAAGACTCCTAGGGGCTATTAATTACAAAAATGCAATAGAGTGTCTGTCTTCAATGTGCCTGTATGCTGCCATGCCTCAAAGGAAGTTGAGATGGCTTACTATCTGCTTACTATGCCCTTACACTTCTTTCCTGAACATCCATCACTGGCCACTGCAAAACAAAGGATACAGGGCTGTAAGTACTTTTGATTCAATCCAGTGCAGCCACTTTTTATGTTGTATGATGATCACAAATACTGCTGGCACACAAGTAATTTAAAACAGGGAGACAGAAACNTAAAGACTAAAACTGAAAGAAATGTGATTCTCGTTCTAAAGATTTCCTGCTTTTTCTGTAGTGAAACTGACTACAAGATACTAAGTGAGAATGAAGCAGATACATTAAACAACAGGAAAACACACTGCAGAAAGAGTGATTTATTTCTGATGTTTCATTTACAAAGTGCCTCCTTCTACACTGCCAAGAAAGATTTTTTTTTTCATAGAAAAGGTACAGATCTTACAGGAATGGAACTATTAAATGTGTTCTTCCAAAACTAACAGTTTTGTTGTTAGTACATTCAGACAGTACAGCTTTTTGCACTTAAATCATGTGTTTGTATTGTAGCATTGGTGAGAGAATGTTTCAGAAAATAATTTGATTATAGACAATTATTTTTAACATCTTCTTTGGATCAGCTACTGAGGAATCCAGCCAGTGCTACTTCCTCGTAATATTTGCCAACAAAAAAATGACCTGTAGTAATTAGTGGTTTTCACAGACCACAGAATTTTCACAGAATGCTAAGGGATGATTTGTAGAAATTGTACAAATTAGCATTCATGTAAAAGCTATTATGTCTTAGAAAACACCTTGAATTTTCCCACCAAAATACTGCAAGACTCTCTACTCTCACTCAGTAAGTCCCATATATTTATTCACCCAGTCAATTTTCATTAGCACATATTTTGGCTTCTTCTGTAGAAACAAATTCTGTTTAAATAAGTATTATTAATAACAGATACCTTCACAACAGGAAAATGGAAAGAGTAAAAAAAAAATCAAATAATTACTTCCATGAACAGGTGAAAAATCCTCCAGTAGAAAATTGACTGGCTCAGCCTAGTGATTAAATTAAAAAATATATTTCTGAGATACAGCATTTGCCATATGAAATAACTCTGTCATCTGTTAAAAATTGTCCATGCCCTCAAGACAACAACTTTCAGAGCAGCAGATCCAACAAACCATGCTCCTACTCATACAGTAGTCACCTGCTTTGGAGATTTCGGGCCTCTGAAGTCAGCCTTACATCTTTGAACAGTTCACCCAAAACCACTGTCAATCATAATTGCTTGTATCAGTACCAAGTTGAGGATAAAACCATATGAAGAACACAAAAGGGGTTCATTTTATAGAAGCCAAATTTACACAGATACTAGTAAACATATGTTTGAGACAGGCCTTCTTTCTATTCAAGTTTCATGGTAAGTGAGAAGAAGAAAACATTTGATATATGTGGAACAAATTACAAGCTATAGTTAGAAATGTGGTACAAATAGCATGAACTGATAGAATATAAATTACTCATACAACTTGTGTGAAAACCAGACTGTTATTTTTTCCACTGCAACTGTCATTTTGAGATCTGCAGTATCTGTTTCTTCACAGTACATTTATGGAGAGATTTATGAGGATCTATCTCTTCTTTGACTACAAAATAAAACTAAGGCTACCCATTCTGAGGCAAATTATTCATTATTATTTAAATCAGAGCACATGATTCCCTTGCTCTACAATTTCTTTTGCAGGAAACAGGAAATGGTATCCCATCATCAGTTACAGATTTTCCAAGACTCTTTTCTTGCTCTGATCTTGCTGGTCTCATCAGAAAGACTTTGTATTAGAAAGTGACCTGTCCAGCTTCTGTATTGAAATTGGCTCTTGGAGGTTTAAAGGTAATTTCCAGTTTCTCAAACAAGGCTACAATAAAATGTGGCTGACTTGCATATTTGCCTGTCTGCAGACAACTAAAACAAAGAGATCTCGTCTGTTCTCTAGAGTGGGAAGAGATGGCTTGATAAAGAGGGCTGCAGCTCCTCAAATATCATATTAAGCAAAACAGTAATTTTGCTGCTGGCGTTGGGAACATCCTAACACCCTAGCAGAGGCTTTTGGTCGGAGCATATGTCCCAGGAAAAAGGCTGTGATGAAAGTCCTGGCCTCTCTGTACTCAGAAGATGTCTTGCCACTAGCCCTCAGGAAGAGAAGTGCAAGCATCTGGGGTGAGGGTGATGGCATTCTCTATGCAACCATTTCTGATGATGCTGTTCTTATGTATCAAAGTTAATTTGAAAATGTTGCCTATTTAGATTTTTCTGCTGTTTACACACAATATACCCTTAACTGAATGCTTCAGCAAAGGATTTGAAGTCCTATCCTATGATCTTCAAGTCATCATGCAAAAAGAATGATGCCTAACCAAACCACAGCCTTTTACCTTTGTAGAATAGGCACAGCCATAAAATAATAGGTGCTTGGATCACTGGTTACCACACTGTCTTACAATAGGAAGTGTTTAAACTCTGATGGCTGGGATTTCACTTTCAGACAGAAAAGCAGACTACACTGCCACTGTATTTTGACAGAAGACATTGAGCATTCTCGTGTGAGAAGACAGAACACTGTCCCTTAACAGGCAAATTAATTATGAAATTAATTCAGTTGGACAGAGCTGGTTCTCACTTGCTGACACGTACAGTAAGAAAGAAATGAGAGACAGCTATGGCCTCTCTGTTACTCTCTCTGTAGAATTTGGAAACACAAAGTGCAAGATTCTGAATATGCCACCTAGAGAGACATTAACATTTACATTGTGATGATCCACAAAGATGCTTACTT
>WEZZ01040101.1:0-10190 GCA_013400585.1 Chloropsis cyanopogon
TAGGAATTCACTTTTACCCTTTTGCTCTTTGCATAATTCCTGAGAAAAATGCTGAAGATGTACTAATACAGCATAAGAAACAGGTTTCAGCTGTTGGTTCCAGGCAAGTGGTTCCAGGACTGGAACAAGGGATGCACATTTTTGTATAAGACTTTATCAGTGAAAAGAGGATACAGTCTACTGGATCAATATCTTTTCCTAACCCAAGATTAACACGTAGAGCAAATCCAGTCACATTAATCAATGTCATCTTAATGGGGATGCCAGTTGTAAAGCAGAGAAAGCATGAAATTTGCACAGATGGAATGAACACATCCATTCTGGCACCAGTGTCTTGAATTCTCAACCAGCTCTTACTTTCTTAAAGTTAGTATGGTATACTTTTTGATCGTGCCCCATACATACCTATGGCTGATATACAACCATTTGTCTTTACCAAGACTCAGGTTGTCTCATTTGAATTTCTTAGTGTTATTACTTTCACTTAAGCAACCAATGAATTTTAAATAAGCACAATTTTTTCACTGACTCTAAGAAGAAAAAACATTATTAAATCACACTCTTTTATGATAATTGCATATAACATGGTATAGACTATTTTTTCAAACTAAAATAATTTTTTAATGTTAAAAACATTTTAAAAAAATCTCTTTCTATTTTCATACTGACTGGTGGAGTTTAAATTGTAAATTTTATTTCACAAGAAAATTCCAGTACTTTTTTATTACTCAAAAGAGCTTTCCAATCATGCAATAAGACCAAGTTTTACAGAAAGAAAAAGATCTAACAAATTGTAAAAAAGCATATTAAAAGGTAGTTTGATTAATTTTGGACGGCACATAATTTTGAGGAAAGTAAGTAGGAATTTTTTAACTTTTCTGAAGATTATATGGTAATCTAATTCAAGGTAATTTGTTTTTCAGTTAGCATCTTCCAGAAACAGTAATTGTTTCTGTAACAACTGTTCAGCATAAAATGTTTACATAAAATCAAACACACAGAATATTCCCCCGTAGATAACCTAATCACATTTGAAAGGTTAAGTATTTTTTTTGTATTGATGGAAAGCTAGATTGGCACAATACTTTTTCATGATTTTTTTCTTTCATACTTCTGAATGTAATCTATTAGTGTCACCTAATTTCTTAGGAAGGCTGAATACTCCTATTGGTGTGGCATTAGAATTTACAAGAATAGTATGTTGATAAAACTTTAAAATACAGCTTTAAATATTTTTTTTCAGTTGAAAGACAGCAAATTTGTTATTATCAAAATACCTGCAAAACCCAAACTAAATGAGAACATATAACTGTGATTAGTAAACAAGAAGTAACAGTTCTAGTCATAAGAATTCTATTCTCTAAATAGGTATAAGGTGTACAGAATGTGACTATGTAATATGTGTAGGGTTTGGCCTTGCAGTTTTAAAAGTGATAAATGTGTAACTGGGGGAAAACATTTAACCAGGGTTACCCAAAGCAAGGCTTCCAGAAAGTGGTTGAATATGAAATGCAGCAGCTGTTTTCTGAAAGTTAGGGAGCTGATTAGGGTCACTCAGTGTGGGCATTTAAAGGTCATGGTCACTTCGCAAATATCAGTCCAAACTGATTAAACAACGGGTATAAGTGAAGCTTGTTAAGTGGGAATAAATTCAAGTTTCCTGAATCTTGGCCTCTGTAATCCCCAGACCTTACCTGACTGTACTGGCAACTGCAAGGTATAACTAAATAGGTTATTAGTGTGCTGCTTAGCTGGTTGGGGATCTCCAATCATCACCTTTATGAATCATGACACACCTAAGGCATAAACCAGTGTGCAGATCTGCTCGCAGCTGATGTGGCTTATTGCTATAGTAAATTCCTGGCTTAGGGGTGTAGTGTATACAAATCATGGAAATGCTTATGATTTAGCTCTGTGCCTTTCTGTATAGCTCTGCATGTAGTTTTCTCCCTCAGGACGTCTCACGATTTTTATGGTTTCCTTACAATTACGTTGCAGTTGCCTTGAGTACAAAAGGAAAAATTAATACTAAACCGGAGAAATATGTTCAGGTGAACTAAACCTGACTTATTACCAGATCATACCAAAATGGAAATTTCATGGTAATTCCAGAAAGCACACTGAAAAGCAGCAAAGCAAAGATCCACTCTTGCATTCGAAGGTGTTTGTTTAAAGACTGATTTGGGTGTACTGAAACTACAAACATTAGCATTAAATGTATATTAGACACAAGGATAAAACTGTGTGTTACCACAGCTAATATAAAGACAAACAAATTTTTTTGCTTGGCTATTCTATCTATTAAAGGAAATCAATATTTCTAAAAATTCAGGTAAAGCAGAAGAATTAAAATGTTAGTTCAAATCTGTCTTTGTTAATTCTAGTTATTAAGACTTTTTAATTAGTTGCTTAAAATATTGATTGATTTGTTTATTCGTTACATCACATACAAAATTGGTATTGTCATTTCATCTCCTTAGAATGAGTTGGGTGTATGTGTATGGAGCCAATCCAGTGCCCTCAGTGTGCAATACATATGTGCCTAAAGGTTTTCCACTGTATTATTTCTTTTCTAAGAATCATGAAATTAGGTTTTTAGAAGTTCAGACAGTCCCTAATTACTAACTTAATGTCTGCTTTTGTCATAAATGTAGGAAATAAAAACCCACAATGACTTAATGAGAAATGAAAAAACTTTGAAACCATTTGCATTTGATTTAAATAGCAGTGAAAATTGTTTAGGGCTTGTATTCATTTCTGCAGATCCTGCAATGCAGCTAAAGCTTTGTTCATTTAGAGGTTAAATTTTATTGTTCATGGCTGTTGGAAAGGCTAGAAATTAATAATCTTATAAAGTTATCTAAATGCTAAAATATTTAACCTTTAGAAAGACTCCATATTTTTCTTGGCTTCAAGCAAGTGTGAGAGGTAGAAGGAACACTATATAAAACATTCATTGTATCTTGATTTTTATTGTACCTTTAGGCAGATCTTCCTACTAAGTTTCTTATTTTACACTTATTAGCATGTCTTTAACTTTCAACATGAAGTATGTTAAGAGGGACAGTAGAGTAAAAACGCATTTACACTTGAGTAAATTATTAGCTGCTTACTTATATGGCAATAAAAATGTGGCAGTAAATGTTAAAAATAATAATTAAGAAGTTATATCAATATAAGTCTTAGTTGAAATATCTATTTTTACTGTCAGCAAGCTAATTTCACTTTAAAATATCTTTTACAATAAGGAAAAACATTAAGAGTGGAGTGCAATTGTATCTGATGACAATTTTATGTTCTCTGCTGTATAATTTACAGCCTATTATACAAATATCAGAATGTTTTGAAATTTTACAAATGTCACTTTAAAGGTCAATATTTCATATTATTAAACTGCTTATGTAAATATTGTTCAAAGCAAAATGCCTCAAACTAGTGGCTTTTGAATTCAATACATAAAGGATGAATCAGGTAGATGCCAGGGGCAACGAATGTGAAAGGGTGATGTTGATTATGTAGTAATATAGTCATGAGACATCTATTAGTAGATGGATTATTGGATATGTGCTTGGTAGCTACTGAGAAAAGAGGAAAGAATTGTTGCCTAATATAGTTGTCAAAAATTTTAAGGAAAAAAATGCAGTTGCAGCTTTATTTTTAGACATGTGTGACTCCAAAGGGAAATAAAAAATAGTGGAGAAAGGCAACTCTGACTTTAGCCAATTCCAAATAGTACCATGATATCTGTAGACATATACAACTTTCTTGCATGTACAACTAACTGGTTTATTCTGGCCAAGTGATCCTAATATTAAGTCATTCCTCACAATGACTAGATTGATACTGATTTTAAGATTACTCCATGAAAAGGCTTTTGAGAATAGTAGTCTCGCATCATGCAATTTGTGGAGGCCACTTTTGACACTACCTAGGGAACCTCAAGCTTAATTTTATGTCTATCACCCTTTAGCTTTTGCTTTTCTGTATGTTTCTACAGCATTTAATTGGCATTGTAAGTAAAGATTGAAAATTTTATCAACGCATATAATCACATATTCTTACCATTAAAAATAATCATAAAATCATAAGAGATTAATTAATGTGGAATGACACTTTTTAACATATTGTTATTTTTTCAATCATAGTCATGCCTGTGATTTCCTAGGAGTGTCATTAACTCAGCAGATGTTATCCAGATGCTACAATATAGTATTAATTATTTTCTAGGAGGATGATTCACGCTCCATCATGTCCCACAAATGGATGCAATATTCATAGTATTGGTTCCATACTTTGTGTGTCACCAGTGATGTTTCTCTACCAAAACTGTATAAGAGGAGCCTTGAGCTAGTTTCTTGCAGTGCTTTTGGCTGCCGCTGCAGTTTAGTATTACCTTTCAAGCTGAAAGAAAATTTAAGGGTTAAAATTAAATAACCAAGTACATTTGTAGTACTGCTTCATCCAGTAAACACTAGCCCTAGCAGTTCTCATTAGATGTGAGGCATAGCAGCTCTCATTAAATGTAAGGCATAAATCTCAAGTGCAGTATGTTGCACTTTTCAGGAAAGTGAGGTCTTATATAAAGGTGGCTTTATTCCATGAACTAAGACAGTCTTATTTTACACATTGCTTAAAAAAATCTATGTTTTTCAATATAAAATGGTTTAATTTATTTTTATTCAGTAGATATTGGTCATACACTTTAATTCAGTCTCTTTCCAAACAATGGTTTTTAAATTCTATTCTGCCAATTTATGATTGTGCTTTTATCACTTGGACATTTAAGAGTTCAGGAAAGGGTATTATTTTTTTTTTATTTTAATAATTTCTTGGCTGTGAGATGGTCATAGTCAGATTGAACCAGTATTGAAATTTATGTTTAGGAGACAATATAGGATATTGGAATTAGCGATGAAGATGCTAATCCTGAATGATTTGGGAAATATACTCTTTAGGGTCTAAAAAGCTTATGGTTTAAAAGTTATTTCATAATCTGCTAGGTTTCACATCCAACTGCATACATTCTTTGCTACTTCCTTGGGTCTTTGCCATATAAATTAATGAGTACTTCCAACATTAGGAAAAATATGAGAAAACTTCAGCACTGCTAAAACTCTAGCTTTTCTTTGTTCCAGTTCTTGTCTTGCTGATTGTCACCATGAGGCGACGGAAAAAAGAGCCCCTGATTTTTGACGAAGAGAGAGATATCAGAGAAAACATTGTCAGGTACGATGATGAGGGTGGTGGAGAAGAAGACACAGAGGCTTTCGACATGGCTGCCTTGAGGAACCTCAACATCATACGAGACACCAAGACCAGGAGGGACGTGACACCCGAGATTCAGTTCTTGAGCAGACCAACTTTTAAAAGTATCCCAGATAATGTCATTTTTAGGGAATTTATCTGGGAAAGACTAAAGGAAGCTGATGTGGACCCCTGCGCGCCACCCTACGACTCCCTGCAGACGTACGCATTTGAGGGGAACGGCTCGGTGGCAGAGTCGCTCAGCTCTTTAGATTCCATCAGCTCAAACTCTGACCAGAACTACGATTACCTCAGTGACTGGGGCCCTCGTTTTAAAAGGCTTGCAGACATGTATGGGACCGGACCAGAATGCTTGTACTCCTAGCCTTGGAACCTTTATCTGAAAATGCACTGAAGAATATTAAAACAGAAAACTCAACCTAACAGACTGAGGAAAGTTGTAAATATTTCCCCATTTTTAAAATTTTCAGTTGGAGATTTTTTTTTTCTTTTGCCTTGGTGGAACATATCTTCATTAGACTTGTCCTAGGGACTGCACTGACCACACGGAATATGAGCATTTGGTGGCATTTTTGATAAAATGAAATGCTCAGCCACGTTCAAATAGATAGCAACCCTCAAATACCTGCAGAGGCAACTCACTTTCAAAAGTATGTTATACAGTCACCTCAGTGAGCTGGTGATACTCTGTGGATGCCTTCACAGTATTGCTATATTGCAAACACAGAGTCTCTGTTTTAAGAAGAAATAAATTTTCAAGTATATAACTCAGTACAATATTACAATGCTTTGTATTTACACAGGCAAGAGGTTTTTTAGCAAATTTACTTTACTTACTCAGCTCACTGGAACAAAAGCAGAAGGACTGATGAAAACAAACAAAAGCCCAGGAAATGGTTTTTTTGTGTGTTTCTCCCTATTTATTCTCAGAGCTATTTAATTAGAAATCTCTGTAATTTTCTGGGTAGTTTTTGAGAAATTATTGTTTGTACTAAGAAATACCACTGTGTGTCATCAACTTACAAAGTAGCTTAAAATCCACATAAAATGATAAATATAGAGGTGTAGTCTTATGGCTGGGAAGTTTTGTGATGCCTATGTAGGTATAGAAAAGGTGTTGCTATCTATTTGCTATTTTTTATTCTCTCTTCTGATTTGTACAGGAGAATTTATCCTTTTTTATTATAGTTTACCATAAAGTGTTGTATTTATTTTGGAACTCCAATCTCCACTTAATTCAGGTCCATTTTATTGCCTCATGGTTTTAGACTTGTCAGAACATGCTGATTTTTCTCCAGTCTCAGATAAATGTAGGAAATGAAGCATGGAAGTGGAGAAATTACAGTAAACAATGCCACCCATCATTCATCCCACAGAAAGGAGAGCACCTCCAAGGATGTGCAGTTGTTCTTCTGAGCCATTACAAAGTCTGAGACATTTAAAGAAGATATTTGTACATTGAATTTTTTTGAAAGAAGACTGCTGAGGTAGCTGGGAGTGTCTTTAATTCAAGATTTAATTTTCAAGGTTAAACATGCTATGTCCTTCAAAGACTGTAAACACCTTGCTGTTCTCCTTCCCCTTCTCTTTTGCTGCTGATAAATCACAGTAAAAGATTTTTCTATTTCTTTCTTATGTTAAACAATGTAATACTATTAACTTCAGAAGTCATCTTTAGATCCTGCTGCACATAAGTATTATTTCCCCAAGGTGTTAACTCACTACATGTAATTTCTATGCTGGTTCAGGAGTGCCAAAACAGAAGGACAACTATTGTTGGTTAATACACTGTATGATTTTGAAGTAGGATTTCTTAGAATAAGACAACTTTTTTATGATTCTGACAATATTTATACTTCATCTTTCATGATTTATTACTAGATAATAGACATATATTCTAGTAAAATAGTGGGTTTAGGTATTATTTCAGATTTTTTTTTGTTTGTTTTAGATAAAATGTAGATGAGTTCCCAAATTAGAGTCTGTTCCTGCAAATTTTTTGCTTGTACCTAACTTGGAATGACTTGACCTGCCTGCAATTACTGAGAGGTACACAGAATTGTTTACAGAACTCTGTTTGTGAACAGAAGGTGCTCCACAGAGGATGATGCTCACTCTAAAAGTACTTCTTTCTTAGAGAAGGATCCTTGTGCTGAAATCCTATCTATGAGTGATGTGAGGCTGGGGGATGGGAGATTATCATTAAGGCTTTGTAAGTTTTGCAGCCCAGCATTACCAATTAACTATGTGAAAGTGGCCTTCAGCTCCAACAGAAACAAAATAAAATTTTAATCATCTGCAACATACTTAATTTGATTTACATTTTAATAGACAATCATTGTTTCATAATTCAGTAGATTTGCTTCTAGTTGTATGAAATATATATATATAGGCATATATATATATATATATATATGACAGATTTTGTAATGGAACTGAAAGATATCGTCCATGACTTTTAGTCATACATGTAAGATTTTCAATAAAAATATTAAAAAATAGGAAAAAAAAAGAACCACGTGTATACAGTTTAATGAGAGCAAGATATACTGCAGAATTTAAGCAGGTATTAAATCAGCAAGGTTCAGAGAGAACAGTTTTTCATTAATTTCCTTGTTCTTTGTGGGAAGATGCATCTGGATTAAGGTGTCAAAAATGGTGATTTTAGCATATAACATTCACAGGAGATTTAAATGTGGTTTAGAATAAACAGCCCAATTTCCTTGGTTTTCCACTTTCTCTTTCTGTAAAAAAACCCAAAAATCTCAACAATTAGAAAACTATGTTAGGTTGGGTTTTTTCAATGTGCTTTCTACAGAAAAGAAAAAAAAAAAAAAAGCTTTATTCTGATACCATAAAAATTCTTGCATATATATGTTTTCTGTTGCACAGTTCTAATTTAATTAAGCTTGCTGTTATGTTCTACACACTTACCTACAAATTGTATTGCTGCAGTAAGAAAGGAAGGTGGAAATCCCCTACGTTTGATGACAGATATTACTATAGCATATACATAAGGGTATGCATAATATGTATACTATATAATGCTCACCAAAATTTACCATGACTATGGGTTTTTTCAGTTTGTAATCTGACTCAAATTCTTTTGTTGAGCCTTATATATGTTGCATAGCTGGATAGGATAAAGTATGTTCTACTGACTAAATAGTATGAAACGTAAAAAGTATTTTCTCTGTCCTGGAAAGGTAATGTAATTATTTGAGCAAATTAATTAGAACAGCCCTTTAAAAAGATTTCCAATCATATTATTTATTTTACTTTCTGAAGAGCTTCAGTATGTAACTAAAGGCCATAAATACTAGATAAAAGCTGTGCCCAACTTTGCAATCCCTCCCATTTTACAGTGGAATAACATATTTTTTCTTCCGCCATATGCCAATTGAATAGGCTTATTTTAAATTGAGTTTTCCAAGAATCTTGAAAAGTGCACAGTTTTAAGAGTGCCACTAAAATACCTCTACATGAAATTAAGCTGTTTGAAAAAGACTTTAGGTAAAGACTTCTTACTCTGTTTTGACCTATGTGGAATCTACTGAATTCAACAGAGTCAAACAATGAACATTCTGATTTATATTCCTTATTTAAAGGAATAAACTTAGTGTGCTTACTCTAGGTTATATTCCCACTAAGACATAGCACAGGCCTTTCTAAACCTTCTAGTTCTGATGGCTGCTTAGCACAATCACTGTAAGACTCATGAACCTTGATGGTACCAACTGAAATTTCTCCTACTCTCGAAGAATTAAGGGAGAGGAAAAAAACAACCCAACTTCCTTTTTACTCTTTCCTTTATTTGTTTTGAAAAGGAGAGGGATGATTTATAACAATGTCCCTTTTCAGTTAAGGTCTTTCCTCACTTTTTTTTCCCTGTTTACCTTTCAGGTGCTAGCAATAATTATTAAAAAATGTTTTCTATAATTTTTTTTCTTTTAGAAAGTTTGGATGAAAGCATGTTATAAAATATAAAATTTCAGCATCTTATTTTTATGGACAAATACTCTTGTATGATATAAATAAAAGTCATAGTTTGTCATTCTGAAAAGCAAATAAATATAAATATAAAAAAACCATACAACTACATTGACTTTTAAGATCCTTAAGGAGTTGAAAAGTGAACACAATTTCCTGTGTCAAATCTAGTATTAAAATTATCAGATGCAGTCCATCATGTGACTGATTTTAATTTTTTACATGTAGATTTTTTGTCTGCTTTAGAATCCATGTAGAGTAATACTGCTTTGAGGCATCATTGTCTTCACCTCATTATCAATAGAAGAGATCAAGTATATTTTTACTGGTCTGTGACTCTAAAACTTATTTGCTAAAGATAGAAATGTCAGTTTATCTATTTGACAGAAACAGGAAAGTCTACAAGATACCAAAAGCTCTAAAAATTGCTTTCTTAATTATGCCATCCTTAAGTTTGCCAGATCTACATCTAAGTTTTTCAGATAAATCCTAAGATATATTTTCATCCCAGAATGATTCCTTCCACACCAAGAATTATTCTTCAGTTCATTTTTAATGCAGCTAAAAATGTATTTTACTGTTCACTAATTTTTTTAAATAGATTTGTTCCTTAACTTTTGTTCTTTGAGCTAGGGGAATCTCAGTACACAATATAATCTATTTTCTACACGAAAGGAATCAAAAAAGAATCTACGTAGCATAGGGTCTACTTTGTTACTATACTTTACCTTTCCTCACAAAAGAAAGAAAAAATCTTTCCCTGTGGTACATAAAATCTGCGAAACCTTAGACCATACAATTGCCTACAGAAATATATTGGTTGAAAACACTTGATTTACCTCATCATTATATGACTCAAGATTGCAGTGAAATCTTTATGTGAAGCCTTATATATCTAATCAAACACAATGAAAGGAGAAATCAGCATAAGAATT
>WEZZ01040102.1:7107-20852 GCA_013400585.1 Chloropsis cyanopogon
GGCCCCGCGGGCCCGTTCCCCGCCGGCCGCCGCCGCTCCGAGCGACCCCCGCGCCTCCCGCGCCTTCCTCCGCCCTTACGAGGCGGCGGCATCGTCCTACCCCCTGCTCCGCCACCTCCTCCTCCGGCGCGCAGCCCACGGCTCTGGCATTCCCAACGCACTTTCTCTCCTCGATTCGCTCTCTCTTTCCCCCGCCGTTCCTCCTTCTCCAGTAAAAAAAATAAACGAGAGGGGACCGCGGCTACGCTTGGTCTTGGGGTTTCTTTCTTTCTGGTTTTTTTGGTTGTTTGCTTGCGGTTTTTTTTTTTTTTTTTTTTTTTTGGATTTTTTTTGTCTCTTTCTGTTCTCTGGAAATGATGAAAGGATCACATGAGGAGCAGGCACGGCGACCCAGGACCCTCGTAAGTCGGAGAAGGCATCGGACACGTATGTGAGTATATGTGTGAGCGTGTGTCTGGCTCTCCCCAAGTCCTGCGCCTGCCTCCAGCCGGGATTGCAGGATGATCTTAGCAGTAGTGATGCCTCACATCTCACTATTCCCTGCTAATGTAAGTCGTGCCTTTTTTTCCTCCCTGCCTGACACCCCAGGGAGATGTTTACAGTAATGAATTCAGTTGATAGCCATCTCTCTCTCTCTCTCCTGGAGTCCCTCCCACATTTCTAGTTTAAAGAATGCTTGGAAGGCAGGGCTGCAACCTAAAGCTTTCCAAGAGGCAAAGTCAGGCTAGATTTTCTCTTTTTCTTCTTTCCTTATTTCCCTCCCCGTTCCCCCCGTCTCCCCCGGCTGCTTTTAACCCCTAGGTTGCTGAGGACAATTTAGCGAGCTTCATCCGTTTGGACTCCCCCTCTCCGCCGCTTTCAGCAATGGGAACCGAGCGGGCGGCGCTGCCGGGGGGATGTAGGGGCTGCGCAGACCCCGATCCCCGCCCTGCCTCACCGCCGAGCCCGCCGGGCCGGCGCTGCGGGAGAGGAAGGTGCGCGTATCGCTGTCCTCCGCGGCGGGACTGCCGCCAAGTCCCCGCTGCTCCGGGGACTTTCGGAGTGTGTCGGAGCCTATCGGAAGGGAAGCCGGGAAGTGAGCTGAAAAACTCCCCGAGCGGCGGTTCTCGGAGATGCCCTCGCTAGCAATAATTACAGCCGTGCTCTCCACCAACATGGCGATATTTCATGTGCAGCCGCCGACAAGCCCGCCTCCCCCACCTCTTCTTTTCCTCTCCTTCCTCCCTTGCGAACTTTTAGATACGCAGCACCAGTATTCAACAAATATAACACAGAATAAAAGAATCTCCAACCCTCAGGGAAGAGGCAGACCTCCTCTAGTATTCTGTCTGATTTTCATCATCAGTCATAAAGACTTAAAAATCTCTGGAGAAACCGCCTTTTGCCCTAAAGCGGTACCAACACCCACTTCCCCCCCACCACCCCCCTATTTCTCCTGTACACATTCAGTGTGTGTGCGTATGAGTGTGTGCGTGTGTGTGTGTGTATGCCGGGCTGTCTGCGCTTGTTTCGGAGTAACCCTTCCCCCGCCGTCCAGCTCCACAGTAGGTTACTGCCTTGTCCTGGAAAGTCCACTTAAAGACAAGGCTATTTAATACCGGGAAGCACTTGAGCGATAGGATAACAGCCATCAAGGTAGGACGTGGGGTGTGCGAAGAGAATTTGCCTCAAACTCCTACATTCGTAAAGAAAACGCACAGCACAGCTTTTGCTCGAGTTACTTTAAGAAACGTGCTAAGGAGGGATGGAGGAGACGGAGCTGATCAATGCCGTGTGTCGAGGAAACAGAAAAGGGAACCGAAATGCCTCGGAGTTGGCTTCCCCCTCACCCCTGGCTGCTCAGTGGCTTCTATTTGCTCGGCCGTACCTCAAAAGCTGAATCACTCGCTATTAGCGCCGCGCCTCCTTCGCCCTTCGCTTGGGGGGGCTAAACCACTCGCGACTTCAAAGGCTCCGTCAAGCCGTACCCACGAGCCCCGGCCAGGGTCAGCCCAGCCGTGTGCTCGGCGCAGCTCCTGCCCCCGCACTCGCCCTGCCCACCGCCTCCTGCCCTCCAAGGGGGCTTCGGAGAGTCCCCGCGTACGGAGAGCCCCGAGCCGAGCCGAGCCGAGCCGAGCCGCCTGCTCGCTCGGAGAAGGACTTGTGCCCTCACCTACGCGGAGTGATGGGGGTGGGGAACGAGCACGGACGGGGGAGCGCAGGTAGCCAGCATTTCTCAAGGACTCAGGAAGAGGAGGGGAGTTAAGGACGAGACCCCGTTTCCCTCTCTGCTTTACGTCCCCAGGATGGAGGGAGACAGCCCGGGGCCCTCCGCGGGTCCCAGCCGGCCGGGAAGAAGTGGGTGTGACACCGGTCAGTCCTGCGGTCAGAGCCTGCATCCCCGCCTCGGAGCAGAGGCTGCTCTGCTCGCAGCTGCCAGAGGGATGAAAGGATCAGGAGCCCTGTAGAGTACAAAGACTAATGTTCTAAGTATTTTTTGACTTTTTAAGATGTTTCTTTCTTTCTTTCTTTCTTAGCCTCTGGATACTTTTCAGAGCTCTTATTTGAGCCGGATTTATGAAACTGATGGACAACCAGTGCATTTTTCTGGCAAAAAAAAAAAAAAAAAAAAAAAAAAAAAAAAAAAAAAAAACAAACAAACCCCAACCAAACCCTCTCCTTCTCATGTGTAATCCACCTGTCCCTCTGTTTTCCATGTCCCTGATACTAGCAACCTGTTGCCAGCACAGAAGACAGAGCTGGCCATTGTCGACCACAGATATTTCTGCCCTCTGTGCCCCTAATCAGGGAGGAAAGTGGGAATGTTAAAAAGTTTTGCAAGGCTTCAGGCAGTTGCCCTGCTCCGCAGTCTCAGAGGGATTAGGTGGAATTATTCCTGTTCCTCTCCCTGTCCCTGGACCCTCAACCAGCCTATACTTCAAATCAGTGAACGATACTCAGGACATGTTTTGCCGAATCAAGATCGTGTCCGTCCAGAAAGTGACTTAATCAGGCGTTACCTGCTCCTGCGGAGGGGGTTCCTTCTCGGTAGGTCACCCAAAGCCCACCGGGTCCGGCAGGTTGAAGGGGCAGAAAGTGGCTGCACAGCTGGGCTCCAGCATGGTACTGTTTTAAGGATCACCACCGAGGTCTCTATTTTCCATAGCTGCAATGGTCACCAACACCCAAGGTTGCTCTCAAGGAAAGGAGGAAAGAAATTATCTTCCGAAACTGCTCTCCAGCCAGTCATTTGACCCTGACACCCACCGATGACACTGAAGAACACCCCGTTGAAGCGGCTAAACGCCTCTCAATTTCCTGTCTTCTCTTCCCCCAGGCGGCCCCGGCGCACCGCCGCCGAGCGATCTTATCGCCGTGCGATCATTATTCACCGGTGACACCCAGAGATGCGGCGCTCCTAAGTGAGGGTGACAGATTTCAAACGCGGGGCTGCAGCGTATCCAGCCTCAGACATATTCTTCCTCAAACTTTGCCTAGCAAGAAAGCCAGCTGCTTAACCCTTTCCAGCTCTTCTCTCGCCCGGGGACCGAGACCCCAGCCCCGGGGAATGCTGGTTTGGGGGGAATGCAGGACAACACGGCTACTTGGCTGGGGATTCTTTATTACCTGCCATTTTCTATTCTTGGTTGTTTTCACTTGTAACAGATGAGAACCGCCAACTCTGGGGAGCAGATGGAGGGCTTTTCTGTGATTAGGGGCTGGAAAAATCCTCTTGGCAAAGCAGATCGCTGGGGACTCACCTGTGGTCCCTCTCTGTCACCGTGTCTGCAAACTCATCTGCGTGGCACGCATTCCTCTCATACGCACATATACAAAGCTTCTGCACTTTCCCCAGCGTGGTGTGGCTAAAAGTACAATTCCAAAAGTGCCATTTGACTCAGATCTCCAGAATCAGCTCTTTTACAGGTTATTAACTACAACAGAGAAAGGAGCAAGTGAGAAAGAAACATATTTTCAGGAAAGAAAGAAAGGAAAAAAAGCCTTTTTCACACATGCACTTTGTACTCAAAGGAAATATTTACCACCACCAAACTCCAGCACGTCAGAACATGTTTCCTTCTAAGCACAAGAAACCTCAAAACTGAGAGAAAAGCATGTGCAATTCAAAGATGAAATGAAGTGCTTGAAAGCTTTCCAAAGTGTGTACCGCCAGCCCAGAGCCCGATATCAAGACAACAAGGAAACAAGATTAACAAACTCTATATGTTGCCTAATATTAATTTATATATATTTTCAGTGCATTATGATGTTTTTGTCACCCTTCTCTGCCCCCACCCCCCCCCCAAAAAAAAAAAAAAAAAAAAAAAAAGAAGAAGGGAGGACACACGACCTCTGACTGCAGCGGGTATTCCAGGAGGTCCTTCCAGAGCCCCTGTGGTCATGCTGCAGGAAGGATGGAGAGGCAGCTAGATGTGTATGAATGAGAATTTCAGTGCTTTCTTCATTAAATGAGTAAGATAAGGCTGGACAAGGGAGGAGAAGAATCCTACAGCAAGCAAAAGAACAGGAAAAAAATTATTCTCCTCCCATCCACATTTCTAAGTTCCGATTTTAAGCACAGCAGGCAAATAAAACTCATTTGAGGAACAACCCCCAGCCAAACTCAACGCCCTCCCCAGAAAAAAACAACTCCCCCCAAACTGACCCTTTAGACATCACATATATCCTTGTCCAGTTTGTCACAGCAGGTGACGTGAGGGGGGGCCGTGAGTAGCCCTGGCCGAGGGAGGTTCGCAGGCAGGAGGGGAAGCGCTGCCGCAGGTGCGCAGCGGGAGCTCCGCGGGCGCGGAGCGGGGCCGCCTGCACGTCCCGCGGCGCGGCCAAGGTGGCAGCAGAGCACAGCGGTAGGATGGACACTTCCCCCCCTCCGCTCCTTCCAACACGCTCTGTTTAAACTGCTGCACACCCCTTCCCCCTCTTCCCCCCTCTCCACGTAATCTTGGTAATAGTCTGATTACTTGGACTTTAAACAATTTTTCCCCTCACCATCACCAGACTATAAATGTGTCAAGGATGTATTTATTTATTTATTTGCTAGCAAACCGCTTTGCATGGTTGAAAAGCTGTAAACTGAAAGGAGAATATAGAAATATATTCTCTTTAAATTATGTGTGATCATACAAGATGGCTAGCCTGGAGTGATGGTCCACTGATCCATAATACAACCTCACTTATTTTATAGAAAATGTAAGATGGGATAACATTAAGAAATGTTATAAAAATGAAAGTGTCTTTTTAATTTTTTTTTTCTTCCAGCTATATTGTTAGATTGATTTCTACAGCTTGCAAGAAAGAGGGTAAAAGGAAATGGAAATAATTTTGTAACTGAGAGGTTGGTCTAAATCATACTGAATAATCTCAGTTTTTGTCAGTAATGTAAAATTTTACTTCAGGCCTTAAATTCATGCAGCTGACAGAAGGGAAAAAATCACTAAATATATTCTTCATCTAATTTTGGAAAATCAGATTTTTAAAAAGGTTTTGAGGAAGGAAAGGGAAAGAAAAGGAATGAAAAGGGGATGGGGAAGGAAAGAGAGAAAGGAAAGTGATGGAAAAAGAAGGAAAGGGGCAGAAAGAAAGGGGAAGGGGAAGGGGAGGGGAAGAGGAAGGGGAAGGAGAAGGGGAAGGGAGGTGAACCAGGTAGACATAGTTATAGAATATTGATGTTTCTTACCATAGTTTTCTTGCTGACTACAGTTGCACAAATGTAGATCAATCCAACGAACATTTAGTTGAATTTGATAAAATTAGGGTAGTTAAAGTGGCTAAATCATGACATAGGAATCCAGCAGTCATTAAACATTGTTGTGCATTGTTTATTTATGGTTTTATTTGTTTTTTTTCATGCATAGGCAATGCAAGGGAAAATAGAATAATGAGAAAAACTGAAATCAACACATATATGAAAAAAAGAATTAATTTATGATTGACCTAACTACCTATCACAGTGAGTGGAAGACATAAGTAAAACCTTCTGATTAACATACAAAAAAAAGCCAACATAAGTTTTTTCTTTCACATTTTCTAAGCATAATCATTTAAGGTCCTTTTCATTGTCATGGCCCACTTTTAAAATAAAGGAATATCTTCCATCTCTGGTTCTGTCACTGCACCTTTATGTTTCTGGAAAAAATTATCCACACACTTCTATCAGAAAAGCTCTTGCTTCACTATACAAAGCCAAAACACTTCAGTGAAAGTCACATAGCACTCATTAAGTTGCCCCTTCTGTATTCAGTGCTCTTCTTTTATTCTAAGTGGAGAAGCCTAGAAGGCAGACCATCAATTTACTGTAGAGAAAGCATTCTTTTCTGATCACAAGGCTCTCTACCCAATCTCCCATGGGAGTTCAAGACCTCACTCATTCTAATTTCCTACTGATTAAAAAATCGGATTTATTTTTACTTTTTTATCCACAGGTTTGGCAAGCTCAAATCATTCTTTCACTTTTGTCTCTGTCGGGAACTTTTTGTATTTTCTAGAGAATGGTTATAATTATACAGAGTGCCTCTAAATTATCAAAGAGGAATGTCCTAGGGTGACTTTATGATGCTTGTATCCCCAGTCATCTGTTCTGTTTATGCTGGATATTAAGTTCTCCACCCTTAAGACTGGTTCCAAGAGTGAAGGGGGGAGAAGAAGCAAGCAGTTTGTTTTCAGAAACTGCACTTCTGGAATACTTTGCTTGTTTAATAAACAGGTTTTTTCCACTTTTCTCCAAGGAAATCTTTTTCTGAACCAGTAGGGGGAAGGGTCACTTGAATCTGCTTTCTGGAGGGACTTCTTTGGAAGTTTCCTCCCAAATTTGCCTCAAACCAGGACAAGGAGCCAGTTTTCTTTCGGTCCAGTAAACATTAATGAACATTAGAATTATGAGAATATATAAAAGTTGGACAGGAGAACATTATTTTTAAAAGATTAGCCTGATCAAAATGTCTCAATACTATTTAAAAAGAGAACATTAAGAAATGGTACAGTTTATAACACAGACCCCAAGGCTCATGGCATAGCTTTAGCTTAATATTAGCTTGATTTCCGTGTGTCACTTTACACAAGGTTAGCAAACTTTCATCTGCAGTATTTCAAAATATTTCAAGCTCTATCTGACAACTGTTAACCCTCTTTCAATTCCAGTATCAACTAGTTATGTGTAATAGGATACAATGGAGAATGGATATTTTCTATTGAAATGTAGTGATTTTTTGCCTTTTCTGGATTAATCCCTAGATTCTGATAAACTGCTAGCACCATTTGGTAAAGCCTTTTCTAGTCTTTTCTGTTTATTTATTTTAGAACATATTGTTGTAAAATTGATATGTGAAAAGGAAAATTGGTTTCAATGACCTAAAGAAAAAACCTATAAAAATGTTACCTTGACCATCAGGGGCAAGAAGCAGAGGCTACATGATTACACCTCCAAACTCAGAAATAAATGAGCAATAATCTTGGCATGCTGGTGCACCAACAGTCTCCCTTTCCAGGGGCTATTACTAGAGGACAGAAAAACATGCCACCATGGTACAGACCAATTACCTGAAAGGAAAAAAAAAAAAAAGAAAAGACTAGGCAGATGGTATCTGTTTTGAATCCTGATAAATTGGCAGTAAGCTTTGAGGTCTTCAAGAGGATTTTGAGGCAGTGAAAATATCTTGTGAAACCATTTGTCTTGCTCTTTAGCAGTGCAAAGCACCCACATCACAGATTTGTGGACTGAGGGGGATAGGAAGGTTGTCACAGCAGTCAACAACTTCAACTCTTTTAACACATAGGGCACCAGATTAATTTTGTTCAGACCAAAAACTTTTTCTTAGGATTTAGTAAAAGAGATTTTATGTCACTTCAATAATCTCTTTATGAACAGGAAGGCACTGCCTTTTAGACTTAAGGGAAATGTTAGGAGGAACAGAGATTTCTGATTAGATCTACTAAACCAGTGAAAAGTACCCATCTAGGTAACCATAGCCTGCTGAGAGAAAGAGAAGGGATGTGCATTTATGAGGGACACATGTTACACTGAAGTAGAAATGCAGTGCTAAAAGTTATGAGGCTGCTTACCAATCAATGGTATGAAGAATATGGTGCCTAGTGCCAGTAGATTTTTTTGTTTCATTTCCATGGCATAGCAGAACTGGGAAAATCTTAATTTGTTTCACTGATGGGATGCTGAAGGAACCTCCTGGTGAGAAAACCCATCTGCAGAACTGCACCAGGATTGCAAATTTAGGGGGAACTTAGATCGGCTAGGAGTCATTGTTAGGCAATTCCATTTCTCTTGTGGAATTGTGTTTTCCATTCAGCAGTCTTTGCAATTCTCAAGACCTTGAACAATCCCTGAGGAAACACCAATTTTGCCTTTTATATATACTACATGCATTCAACCTCTGGGAGAGTACCGTCCATTTTATATAAAACCCCATCTATATCCAAAGATAACAGCACATGGGAAATTCTTTTTTCTGGATCATACATATACATATATGTTGAATTGTCTTGCAGAATTTATAACTAAGTAATTGAGGTCCACTTCTCCTTTGTTTTTAACTCAAACAGACCCTTCCTCAGTTCACGATGAGTTTTCTATTCAGTTAATTCTGCTTACTTGGTGACAAATTGCACTTGAACTCTACCATGAGATTATTTAGTTAAGCATACCACACTTAAAACGTCCTAGGTGGAGTAGTTATGAAGAAGAGCCAGGAATATATCCCCAAGGGGATAAAATGAACATTTTACTTGCATTATAACATGATCCTCCTTTCTGTGCCTCAGGCAAAAAGAATGCTAAGAAGTTAAGATATTCTTTTTGGTAGGGTTAGAGAAGACAGTAAAATCCTCCCTGGAGAAAATGAAGCAGCTTGAGTGTGTAATCATTATTGGTGAACTTTAGTAAGTCCAAACAATGAGTAAGGGAGAGGAGAGTTTTCAGGTTTTGGCTCATTCTTTTTAATTTTGAAGCATATACATATTTGTCAGTATTTGTTCATCAGAGAGACAGCTTTCTGCAAGCTCAGAGAAGACAGGGTTTTACTATAGGAACATCTTTGGAGTTTGTTTCTTGCATTCGTCAAATACAATTTGTCCTAGCCACTATTGAACAAAATAGGCTAACTATATACTTCTGTTGTCATTGTCCTTGGATTTCTCTGGTCTCAAAGGTTATTGTTGGCTATTGAACACTGTTATGGCCAGTCTTAGCATTCTCATAATTTTCAGCTTATTTCTGGACTTGGTGTAGGGAACAGCATTAATAAGGGAGGATGAGCTGTAAGTCAAGGGTGATCCCAGCAAAAGGCAATGCCTCAGCCAGTCCTGCAGAAGGGAGACAGGGTGGACAAAAAAGGGGGCTTGGTGCAGGGTTCATAAATATCCCCAGGCATGCCAGGATGGAGATTCAGGATCAGGGTTCATAGAGGACTGGAGACAAGACTGGAAAGAAGACGATCATGCCTGTCCAACGTCCATCCAGAAGAGAGGACTGGAGATCTGCACACCTCCAGTAGTGACTGCATCTGGTCACCCCAAGGTGACACAAAGCCCCTTCACCAGAGTAGAGTGGGGAGAAGGAGTGTGGGGGGGGGGATGTTCCCAGGGAAGGATGGATCTAGTCAGGACCCATGGGTTCCCCCAGGACTCTGGAGTTTTGACACTAGCCACCAGTAACTGCACACTTGACTTACTGAAAACATGTAATACTTGATGAATACATAACATCAGTCCTCTGAAGGGCCATTTCACAAACTCACAAACAAGATCAAGCTCTTTCCTCTGACAATAGTTAGTTTTACCAATCCATACTGGATAGTCTATTGTGTTACATATTTGAAAGATAAAATATTTCATCTACAGGTAAGAAAGTTTTAAGCTCTTTTCAGATGCTATCAATGCTTCTCTTTTCTTTGTCTTTTCACTTTTGTGCATGAGTTTGGACAGTCTCAGAGAAGAGACGCACCATTACCATTTTGAACACTTGTCTTATAATTTTTCTTATAATTGATAATAATGTGAGGGAGATAATGAGACATGCAGACCTTTGCAGTCATCTGATCTGAGGAGATTTAAGCAATTATTGGTCAAAATTTTCTCCTGTGCCCTGTAGGTACATTTTTTGCGGCAGTTATTACTGAGATGTATTCTTGAACATCTACAGATGACAGCAAAATATGTACTAGCACTGACCAGGGTCAATTTCCAGCTTCCTTTTTTTTTGCTAGGCTGTAAACTGATAACTATCAGGGGATGCTGCCAGCCTAAAAAAGCTCTTCCTGTTTAGGGAAAATGAGGAAAGGGATGGGTGGACAACTGGGGGAGGTAATAACTTTAACCAGTGCTGGTTGATCCCCCACTTCAAATGAGTCAATAGTCACAGATCTAATTTAAAGCTAAAAAAAAAGGCTCTAAGTTTCAAGAATGCAAATCCTCACACTAGAAAAAAGTCAAAAAACCTCCAACAAACTAATTAATGAACCAATACAAAGCAAGTGAATGAGATAATTATTGGAAGAAAGGAATTCGTAGTGAATATTGGGTTAGAATTTCACATCATGTCATAGATTGCTGTCATGATTTCCATTAGAAATGCAGGTTTTAAATATCGTGATTTTTTTAAAATATCATCATTTTAAATATCATGAATTTTGTGACTAAAAAAAGATTAGAGTTAACAGTTCTGGTTTTATTTCACTTTTTGTTACTGCTAAAGTTGCATTTAAAGTCGATAAAAAATTGTTTTAAAGTTGAATAAAGTTGATTTTTTGTTTTGATTTCCTCTCCCTTTTTTTTCTATATTTTAAACTACCCAGAAATGCTGAATAATGTTTGTGCCATGTGATACCTGAGCTAAGGAGCAGTTGGTTGCAGTTGGTACCTTTGAACTCTTCACTGCCTGTAGCCTCAGGCCGTTGTCTACTGCCACCTACCTTATCCTCTGATAGAATTATTTGACTTAGCTAGGTTTATTTCAGGTTTGCAGGGGATGATATTAAATTTATCGTTTCCTAGGAAATCCATTCTTGGAGACATGTAAGTATTTGGGAACATCTCTTCTGTAGTTGTACTAAAAGACAGGCCATTAAATTGCTTTCTACATATTTGGTTAGTATCACAAATCCAGAATTCTATACTTGGAGATAAATGGACAAAAAACGTCTCCTGCTGTTCCAGAACAAACTCTATTGAGTCAGCTGAGTCAGATCACACTGACTGCACAACTTTTGATGCAATAAATCAGAGAATCGGTATAGCTGTGCCAACATCCATGCCGTTATTTCACACTTCAGAAAAATGTGCAAAAAATGCATAAACCACCTGGCCAATTGTTCAAGTTACATACCTTGATTAAAAAAGTTATGGATGAAGAAGCAGAAGTCAGGGAAACTGACGATCTTTTTCTAGTCGAGTGCTCATTTAGACTCCTTTTATTTAACAGAACATGGAGGAGCTCCCTTTTGTTTCTCAGTTTTTTCTAAATGATCATATTTTATGAGGCATGCACGTACTAATCCAGAGACATAGACAGTTGGACTATTAAGATTCATTAATGCATTGATTTGTCTTTTTCTTTGTGTTTCTTATCTCTTATTAATGATGCACAATGACTTGTCTCTCATTTTTTCGTCTGTTTTCATCTATATTCCTCATATTTTATCTTGAACAAAGAGTAGTCTTGTGTCACGAAGGCTCATCAAAGTCATAATTGCACTTCATTTATCTGCATTGAACTGTCTGTCATCCGTTAGCATTTTGAACGCTCTATACATCTTTCTGCACTTGTCTGCATTCTTCCTCATTTACTTCTCCTGGACCATCCATTACTTCTTGCTGGCTGATTTCTGCTTTTAATTGTTTTTAATTACCAGCTGTGTTTGTAATCTTCTAGCAGTTTCAACCCGGAAATATTGGTAATGCTTTTTTTCTGCATTTAGCAAGAGTTTATAGTCAACACTACTATTTATCTACAAGACTAACGTGCTTCAGCAAGGCAGGGTAAATCTCAGTATTGAGGATCTGTTATACACCACAACACCCTACACACCTTTTCCTAATCTCTTTCATGCTCTGGACATTATCCTTGGCATAGCCTAAAACTCAAAAGCACTTATTGTAAGTAATTTCTGTAAAATTGTCAGCTGATAAATATTAGGTTGGTGGCCAGAAGGGTATAAGGACTGTTACTGATGATTTTAATTTCTTCCTGGTTTTATCATCCATCATGTTTTATTTTTAGTTATTTAAAATATTCCCCCTTTTTTTCCTATCATACAACTGCTTATGCTTGTCCTTTTCCTCCTAGGTACCTGTCCCATCATCTTCACTATATCTTATTTTAAAAGACCTGGAAAAACTGGGTTACAGAAGGTGCTTTACAAATTAGATAAAGAACTCAAATTTCAGAGGGCTGCTTTGAAAGAAGTAAATGTGGAAACATTAATTTTTGGCTATACAGACACTGTGTTCCTTATCCGTAAAATGGGACAAATGAGCATCCTTTCCTTCACGAGGAAATCCTTCTTATGAGTAGGTGAAGGTTATCAGACAGAAGGTTACTGTAGAAGGCTAAAATAGTATATATTTTATATTTCAGAGTCTTAACTGAGGCACATTGGTATAATGGAATCAATGAAACTGTGGTGGTTTATACAAAACAAAACTAAATGTGGATGGGTTTGTTCATTGTTTTTGCATTTAGCAGAGAGTCAGATTAACAGTGGTATCATGACCTCATGTAGGCAGGTTTCAGAGGCCTAGGAACTTTATTTACCTGAGCTCAGGTGAACAAAACACTGTTTTGTTTGGTAATTCTTTAGACTAGAAATAATATAAGGTCACAAGAAATCTGTTGAAACTCAGTTTACACTAATATCTCTCTGTAATTAATTTTTCTACTTTCACCAAAAGTGAAATTTCTGATAGTGTGTGCAAACTATTAAAAAGTTTTAATAAAAAGAGCAGAAGACAGGTCAAAAGGGAGAAATACTTCATCAGCCTTCTTAACTTTTCATATGCTGTTTTAATTTCAATTAATTTTATAAATACTAGAAATACTTTGTATCTTTATATACACTGTACTATGAAATTAAGCAAAGTAATTTTTAACAGGTGTTGTATTTTGAAATTAGCAATGGAATCATCTAAGAGGTCTATGAAGCATTCCTAGATTATGCCTAATTTGATTTCTAAATGTTTTTATTAAGCTAGTAAAATTTAACTGAAAAAGAGCACATACCTTAGAAACATATCAAGATAATCTGCCATAATGACTAATTATATTCAATGCCAATTATACATTTGGGTTTGTCTACCCTGAATTTTCAGCTATTGTACCTTACTACAGATTTTGACACGTGAAACTTCTCATCACAAACAAAATGGAATAATCTCCTTCACTTCTTTAAGTAACAAAATCTTTTTTCCTCTTTTCCAGTCTTTTGTTGGGTACTGGTTCCTTGTCAACTACAGCATCACCCACCCACTCATCCCAGCTGCTACTTTCTCATTTTCCTTCCAAAACACCAGAATACATCACCTGTTATCAATGCTGCCATTCATTCTCAAGAAACAATCAAGAAATAGGTACTTATCCAAGGCTCCTGGCAGCCACCCGTGTTTGAAAGATTGAGGAATTCTATTTCTAGTATATTTCGTGATCTTCATCAGCATAGAGTATAACATGGCTCTAGAAAAACTTCTGAACTTCAACTAGAAACAGCTAGTAACACAATGTGAATAGAACAAGTTTGCAGTTTTTT
>WEZZ01040108.1:7507-20600 GCA_013400585.1 Chloropsis cyanopogon
ACAGTTTACTGAAAGTGGCAAGAGCAGTCTGAGGAGTCATTTTATATGCTTTTCCAGATTTTATTCTCTTAGATACCCATTCCTGGCCAGCTCAGGTCAGGATACTGGCCTAGATGGACCTGTACAGACTGAGTATGGCCCAACTTGTGCTTTGGTGAGGTACTTTCAGCAGATGGAGCGTGTATATAATATATATGTCTTCTTTAGCTGTTCAAGGTGGTCAGAGAACAAAAAATAAAGAATCAACGGGAAAAAGTCTCATATACACAGCCCAACCACCTATCTTACAAGGTTCTGTTCCATGCAAGCAAAATTTTAAACAGCTTTATTGGAATAAAAATATTTCTTGATTTTACAGGATTATAGCATTTTTAAAATTAAACTTATAAATACCAAGCACACCCTGTAGGAATTCCTAATGAATATATGAGATCTTTTCCTGTGTTGGCTTGCTTCAGTCCCAGTATACCACAGTTGGAGTGCTCAAAATACAACCACACTCACACAAACATCAAGCTCAAAACGCATCAGACATGAGGTGGTTATTAAACAAGTAGAACAAAACTGTGGAATTCTGTCTCTCAACACCTTACTAAGGGTCTTAATCTCAGTGTGGAGGAATTGCAATCTCCCTCTTCATTTCTGGACATATCCTTACCTCTGGAAGTCTACAAATTAGAATAATTTAGACTGCTGTTACCCATTACCTTCTTTACTTGATCAAATTCCCCACCATGAACCACCTCAGGACCATGATCCACCTTCAAGAGTGGATCCCAGAGGTGTTATGGAATGTTGATGTAAACAACAGCTTTTTCTGTGTGAGACAAAGTTGTATAACTGCAAAACCAAAAGAAATAGCCCAATAAACTGCAGTCTAGAAATCAGATCAATCTCCCTGTCCAATACCTGCATAAGAGGAACAACCAAAAAATAGCTGTAAAGAGAATTTAGAGCGTAATTTAGCTGTTCCTAATATGAACATGAATGAAATAGATGGGGTGAGGAATAAGATGAGAGCGTAACAAGTAGACTGAGAGTGCTTAGAAGTAAGAAAACAAAAACCAGTGGAGTTTGCAAGTGCCACTGCTCAGCAGCACTAGGACTCAGTTATTGGCAGCAGTAGCTACATGGACTCAGTGTCCCTCACTGTTTTTCCAACATCATCTCCTTCCAACACACAATATCAACCATAAAAATTAAATCACTCACATTGAAACAAACAAAAAACCCTTACATCTTTGTACCATGCACGAGCATTCTGTTTTCAGGGTAGGAATGTGTATAACAGTATAGGAAAATAAGCTGATTTTAAAAAGTACAGTGCACTGGACTAACAGCCCCTCAGCACTGGAATACACCATACTCCCTGCTGAACTTGAAACAGCAATGAAAAACAAGCCATACACTGTTAGGGTAGGTAGGACAGCAGGAGCTTGTAAGGTTCTGAATGATTCCTTGAAGACACATCTCCCTTCACTGCCTGCCCCTGCTGCAGCAAACCCTGCTTAGAGAGCAGGCTCAACTCCTATCAGCTGCAGCCTAAAGCCCCCTCCATGACATATTCTTCTAATAGGCAGGGAATGGCATCAGCCTTAGAAATTCTGGACTTGCTGTTCACAGCACTTCATTTCTGTAAAAATCAAAACATCTAAAGGTGAGGTTGCAAGATGCTGGGACTATTTTTCATCTTTGAATGGTTTATGGCCATTAAGGAGAAACTGGGAAAAACAAACAAAAAAAAAGCTGCAATCAAGACAGACTGCAATCAATCAAGGTCCAGATTCTCTGCTAACACTGGGCTGCACTGAGCAGAACATACAAATTAAACACGGTAACAGATGCACCTTGACAGCATTATTATGGCTACCCAGTTGCACAGCCGAGTGAATTAGCCACTGCCTGCACAGTGAAAGTAACAGCACAGACTACAGCAAATCAAACAAAACCCTCAAACAAACAATACCACACTGCCAGAGACTGCATTCACACAGTTACAGAGCAGCCAGACACACCAGTAATTTCTGTGCCAAACCCACCTATCTGCAGGGAGAATCAACACAGGTAATTATGACAACAAATCATTAAGAACATACACCAGATAAGCACTCCCACACTGCCAGGGGTTTATGCCGGGGATCCTAATCCTCCCCAAATACATCACAGCAGTAAAAGCAAACAATGGGGAGCAGGACAATTTGAAAGGAAAGTCTATTATCTTCCACCAATCTCCTTGACAGAGTTGCTCCAAATTTAAAACAAGTAGAACATTAAATCCAACTCCAGGAAATGTCTCTGATATCATAAGCAGATCAACCTCCACTAATTTAACAGGCAAACATTATGGTTTGCAATGAGCAGTTAACTGCACCTGCAAAATCAATATAAATCACTGCTGAAAAGCTTGAGTAGTCTGCTGGCAGCCAAAACAAATATATCTGAATAAAAGCAAGAACAGAGGTTGTACTTATGATATCAGACTCAACCTATACATGACACACAGGGGTATGTTGTCATCATCTGATCCTGGACCAGAGTGTGACCAGATCCTCAGGTAATGCAAAATGTCCCATCAAGCACACCCTCTCCCTTCTCTCTGCTTTTGTTCAGAGCCTGTTATTCATCCTCCAGCAAATGCAGCCATTCCAAGTCTGTTTTCAGAGTGGTCAACAGGACCTTCCTTGAGTCCTTATTCTTGGAGAACAGGATTTTATCTTGAAAAAAACACTCAGGCACACAGCAAACTGGTAACATCTGTAGCTCAATGGTCTTGTTATAACCTGTTATATCAGATTATTAAAGGGCCCACAGCCTGAGATCAGTCATTTTAAACCTCCATTCCAGAGAAAGCTGTGTTCATCTTATCCATTCAAAATTTTTGTGATAGATGCAGTCACCATAATCATCAAGTATTAAATAAACTTGTGAAAAAGTTCTTTAGAGGTTAGGAACATAACAGTAAGTTCCTGGTGAGAGATTCCATAATTTGATTCAAATTCTGGAAGACAGGGTATTTTGCTAGGAAAATTCATGTATTTATAATTTGCTATGTAGACTTCATATTACCAAGCACTTTCATAATAAAAATTAGCATAAGTGGGGCAACTGCCACTTGCTGCACTGATGCCATATCAGACTAAATGAGACTAAATGGGTCAAAATTTTTTCAGTCTTCAAGCCCAATGCTGATCACAACAGATATTCTATTTGTTATTAAACAGAGCAGGTTTCCTGGGACAGACAAAAACATGACAAATCACGCCAACTGTTAGTCACTTAAATCATCCCTCTACAGCCCTTCTGTAACCATTTTCCCATTCTTGTAAGGAGCCCTTCCCCCTAGTTGGAGCATACTCAGGGAAGCAGGTACATCCTTCCTCTGCTGCCTGCAAATCTACAGTTTCATTCTCTGACATTCTGTCTCATCCCTTTTCAGTTTGCAGACAGCTGGCTAAGGAAACTTTCCTGTTTGACATTCAGGAACCATTCTGGGAGTCACACTGGCACCACTGGACTTTTGTGCCCTTACAGCCTGTGTTCCTTTCGTGCTCTTGGTGCCCCTTGCATGTGCCTCTTGGTAAATGGGGATAATTTGGTCTGGAGTCTTCTCTCCTGTTTTATTTGGGGTCCATAGAGTCTCCGGATGAACCAGTCAGCCAACCCTACATGTCCCCATGCCCTTTGTTTGGCAAAGGGGTGGCACCAGTTCATGGCCCCTTGCCTGGGCCTCCAGACGTTTCCTGCCATCCAAGGCATAACCTGCAGCTCCCACTGCAGCTGCACACCCAGCTACCTGCACCAGGTGTGTTCCTAAACAGTTCTTCCTTTATCTTAATCAATCTCACCTGCTAATGTAGTAAAAGGAAAAAGAAAACTATTTTGAGGCTTTGAACCACTGTCCTTCTACAACATTACTACAAATAACAAACTTAAGAGAATTAAAACTAACAAGATTACCACACGGTAGAGTCCAAGGTTATAGATTCCCATGCACAAATACTTAAGTGATTCCCAATACAAAATCATAAAGTATTCTCAGAAGCCAGTAATTTATCAACTGGTTGATCATCACTACTTGTTTGATGTGAGAATGGCATATTCAATTTTCCTTACCTAAATCTTTAACAGCAAACTAGGAACACAATAAAACAGTACATGGACCTTCCCACACAGGTTCTAATTTGGATTTCCTAAAGAATGCCTTAATTAAGACTGCACTTCCAGGCTGTATATAATGTACCTGCATTTCAGATGGAGTGGATGGATACCACTGAGCACATTTACTCTGCTCTTTGAACTCTGTGCATATAGAAAACATACTGGATCAAGTGTTCACATGCATCCACTAAGCTGGATGCCACTGGGATTTAAGTTCCTGTTAGCTAAAAATCTTCCAAAGAGAGTTTGTGATTCCCTGGAGCCATCCATACCTTTTGTACTTTGTTAGCTATTGCCTCTGCTCCCCTGGGGCTTTATCACTAAACCATCCATGCAGAGTGATTAAATAGTTTTTTGGCAGAATTGGTTTTACCTCAATTGTCCCTACTCCATCACCATTTTGTGTTGCTTCCCACTGTCTCTCTTCTTCTGCTGAGCAGTCCTTCTTATACAAAGTCCTGGGGTCTATGAAATTTGGCCTTTGCCTCTGGTCACTGCCACAACAGCACCTTGTCCCAGAGGCTGCCTGGCCACAGCCTTTACAGCTGCACTGGGGAAGGGAATTCCTACAGATCCCCATAGTGCCTCTCGTGTGGGCTGGGAATGCATCTCAGCAATTTCTGTAGGTAGCTGCACTGATTCTAGCAAATTGCATATTTCCTCTCCACTATACACTCTCTTCCCTCCTGATATGAAAAGTTCCCATTCTTTCCATAAGACTCTTGCTGCATGACCCAACCCAAAAGCACACCAAGAGTCTACACAGATGTCAACTCATTCTCCTTTGAAAACAGTTGGTGCAGCAATGGTGTAACAGCTCAAGCTGGTGCCTCTGAGGAAGAGCCTCCAACAAAGGAATCCCTGGGATACTGCACCCTCACAGTCTGTGCACTGCTTCCAGTGGTGATATTTAGTCTATGCAAGAACATCCTATAAAAATATACAAAAATTCCTGCACATGCAAGCATGGTCTATTTCATTTCTTTCTGCACTGCTGTGTGAGTCAGTTTCCAAGGAACAAGGGTGTTACCAGGATTATGAAGAGCTCTACAAGCTGGTCAGGACTGCTTCTGTAAAAGCCATTTCCACATGTGCCGAGAATGCCATCTAGTTCACAACTGTCAGTACCTGCCTGCAGTCTCCCAGAACATGCAAACAATTGCTTCCCATCCAGGAGTTTTCCTGTCTGTGGAGTTAAGCAGCTCTATGACTGAGGAATGTGCCTTCTCCTTCTGCTATCAGATCTTACACCAGCTTATTGTGTCAGGGAAAAAAGAAACCTAAAGAACAACAAAACACCCAATACAAAAAATCAAAAAACACACCAGTAAAACCCCCAAAAAAACTTTAAAATGTGTTCTTCTGGGCCAATTCATTGATATAAACCACATTTATACTTTGGTCCTTAATTTTCCAGTGCTATGCCAAGTAACTGGATTTTGAGAATTTCCTATTACAGAACTAATATGATCAGAACTTGTTTCTGTAAAAAAGCATCATGAACCTTATGCCATATTTTAATGTAAAAATGATTTTCTATTCATAGCTGTAGTAAAGTACTGGAAAAGTAAATTTTGTATGTGACTTGGTCAATGCTCCCAGCAATTTTTCAAACCTATCTCAACCTGCAATGAGTCATTGTGCATTCTCTGCCTTGCCAGAGTAAGCTGGCTCCTGGTGAATGCTTCTAATAATAAATACTCCATAGACAGAACAATTACTGGTTCAAGTCCAGCCTGGGATGTTTGGAAGGGGAAAAAATGTATATAATCTCATCCCAATCAGAAACACAGGCAGCAAGGTTAAAGAAAATGTGTTTTGCAAAAGAAGCAACAAGCACACCAGAAATATGACAAGCACAACAAACAAGCACACCTGAGTTGCCACCAGACTTGAAAAGAGGCTGCAGGATCTATGCAACCAGACAGCTCTAAGCCCTGGCAACCAAATGTCCCCTGTCATTTCCCTCAGATAACTGTCACAAGAGTGACAAACTACTTGACCACCTGCCCTTTGCATTTCCACCTTTTAACATTTTCTTTTTTTGTCCTGTTGGCTCAATGGACAAAGCCCCATAAGCCTTGTCTCTGCTTGAGAAGCAACCACTCCTTATTTCTTCATGGAAATGGGGAACAGCAGAAAGAAAAAAGTGCATCTTCAACAAAATGCTTCTAAATACAACCAAACACACTTAGATATCTATGAATAATCCACAGAGGTCATGCATATTGAGCAGAGCACTGCTACCGAGAGAAACACAAAAAAAGGGAGGCAATTCTGTCCTTTCTGACTGGTGAGAGACAGTAGAGACTGGTAAAGTCCAGTAATCCGTGCCTCATGGCTACTAAAAATCCTGAATCAGAAAAAAAAAGGCTATAAGGTGCCTTCCACCTGAAAACTAAACTCTCTAAAATGCATGGAACTTAGCCCAATGAAATCCCAAAAAGCAAGGGAATGTAGTGGAGAAGTACCTCCCTATTATGAAAATTTAAGAAACTGAAGGGCTCTGACATTCTAGCTCACCTTCTGCTAGAATCTGAAGCCTGACAACTGCAAATTAGTTTTTCATGGCTGTTTTCCTTAAGGACAGGATCTGGAACAAGAAAGACGGTGGATTCTCTTGTCAGACCAAGGTTGGCCACTTCTAAGAAGGCATGCTTTAGCTACTACCAATTTTACTAAAAGCAAAAACACAAAAAAAACCCCAAAACCCAACAACCCCTCAAAAATCACATTTTGGGTGATCAGATGTTGTGGAGACCGGTGGGCTACACAAAAAAGGGTCCATTATACTCCCTTGGACAGACAGATCCTAAGTTGGAGAAATCTCCCATGTTCAGGCCGACTGAGCAGAGCCTCTCCCAAGATGCTTTGTTGTGTATGCAAATGTACCCCGGTTCTCTCTCCCTGGTTGGCCCGTTGGCCTCTCTGCCTGTTTTTCCTTATTTGTAGATGCCCTAGAATGTTCTCCCTTCCCTGCTTACCCATTGGCTCCATATTGCCACAGTGTCCCACCTCCTTTACCCTACTGGCTGCCACCTCTTGTCCCACCTCTGTACCACCTTGAGCCCTCAGTCCATTGGCCCTGATGCTCTGCTCCGTCCCCCCCTTGTCCCCTATATTAAAACCTGGGCCCTGCATTGGTCTTTGTCCCTGGATCCCTTTGTGCGTGGCTGGGATAAACCTCTGCCTCAGAACTCCATAAAAAGCCCCTTCCCAGTTCTTTGTCATCGGTGATTCTACAAGAGCTACCGGAGGCGTGTGCTTGAGCGGTTGCGTGTGTGTGCCTGTGCCACCGAGCAGCTTTGTTGCTGGAGACACTTCTGGAAGGTCATGGCACCGCTGCCCTCGCTCCACCACCAACGGGCTAGCGGCTACACAAGATGCTAATGAATGAAAGGTGAGAATTAATGGGAGCACTGTTACACCATATTACCTATATCACCCCAGTGCTGGATCCACAGCTTCAGGTTCCCAATTAGCCAATCTAAAAATCTGCCTGAAATGAGGAGAAACAGTTCCCCTCTCTCTTCCCAGCCCTGAACTCATGTATGTAGGATTCTACCATGGGCCAGTGGGCCACCATGGGTTCAGTGACTTGTACTAGCAGAAAAACTATTCCTCTTCCTAAAAAATAAGAGCATTTCCTTGGCTTACAGCTTTCTAAATTGGTTCATTGTAGGGTCAGTCAAATGCAAGTGGCAGCACAACACAAGAGCAGTGCCTCAGATCCATTTCAGCTTCAGTCAAGCTGTGCTCTGTGTTTGTCTCCACAGCAGGAAGCTCTTGGCCTTCTGTGAGATCACAGGATTCAATCTCTTCTGCTTAAAAACACTGGAGTAATGCTGCCTGAGGCTAGCCTTTTTTTTTTTTTCTTTCCCAAGGATAATAAAATTTAAAGAAATCAGTTAGTTTCAATAAATTACTTGCACAATTCCTAAACTAGTAAATTTTAGAAGTCTAATGCAGCTAGATTCTGTTTAAATAATTCAAGACAGACCACAAAGTCTAAGTTTCCTAATACAATGTCACCACAAAGGTGACTTCCACTCTCTGGCTGAGGTGCTACAGGAAGTAAACAAGCAACTTTCACGAAATGAGGGAAACAAGCCAGACAATTTATTAGAGTGTCCAATCAGGAGAAGCACTGTGCTGCTGCCTCTATGAAGGTGAAAGTATCGGACAGCTTCACCATGCCCTTGTTTCAGTGAGCAGAACAGATACCAAGAATTTAAGCTGCATGTCAATAAGCTACAGATCAGTCTGGGACAGGAGCAGCACAGCAGGTGCTGTGAGGCAGATTCTTACGAAGAACTACAAGTTTAGGGAAAAAATGGGCTGAATTTTAGAAGAAACATCACATACAGAGAAAGAGCAGTTTCAGGATTATAAGGTATTTAAATCCAAAAAAGCTAAAGAGATGCAACAGGTTTCAGAGGTATGGTAGGGAACAAAGATGAATGGATTTTAAGGGTGAACATGGAGCTACCCAGGCACATTCTCCAGTGCTCCATGAAAAAGGTACACAGAAAAAGGCCAGGTCTCTCCAGGGGAGAAAGAGTACTACATACTACAAAATAAATAGACAGACTCACAGAAGATAAAGAAATAATTTTGTATCAAGGCTAAATGGAAAAAATGTAATAGTAAAGCTACCCCATCAGCAGAGAATAAAGCAGCAACAGTGATTTGCCATGGGAGAACAGATGGCCTGTGCCTTTAGGAAACAGGAGGCAATGGGGAACTTCAGTTTCCTCATGCAGATCAGGATATATTATCAACATGAAATTTGAAATATAACTTACAAATAATTCCACTTTGTTGAAGAGAAATGTATCACCTTAAAAAAAAAAAAAAAAGGAAAGAAAATTCTTTGGCCAGTGCAACTTCTACAACTTCTACTTCATTTTAATTCTGACTTACTGGGCCAACAGAAGGTTTTTAGAATAGGAGATGTGTGCAAAAGAAGAAAACAGTACAAATTACTCCAAGAGATGATGTTTATTCCTGATGATGTAGAAGAGATTAAGTAAATTCTTATGGATAAAATCTACATATTTTCTACCCATACGTGATGAGACGCCACCCAACCAGTCCATTAAATGATGGACAGATAATAAATAGAAAGACTGAAGGAAAATCAGAAAGAAGATTCCAAGGATATTTGACTGCTCTTCATATTGAAGAGCTCTGCAGAAGATCTGGAAAATCAGTCTTACACAATAGACATGTTTAGAAAGCTGAATATTAAAAATTAAACTAAGGCAGGCAGGCAGAAGGGAGAATCCCTGATTTATAGATCTATTAGGATAGGCAAGGTGGTTTTAGGAAGACTCAACAAGCACATGTGTGGTATCAGGCCAAAGGCCTTGGAAATTAGGATGTTCCAGGATAAAACTAAAGTTTCTCTAAAACTAGTAACTGGCTAAAAGAGAGGAAAACACATAGGAATTCAGAGCTAGGTTTCACAACAGAGTGCTCTTAGCACACCAGTCACATCTTGTGTATGTGGAAAATTACTCAGGCCAGCAAATAAAAAGGCTGAAAAGCTGCATCCTGCACCACCAAGGTGATAAGGGTGTAACCAGGGCAAGCGCAGTGTGCCCATCTTCTTAGCCTTTCCTTGAGCATCATCATCTCTTGGTCACTGGTAGAGAAAGGACTGGAGCAAACCAGGGGTTTGGCCTGAGCAGCTGAGTACATGATCCTGTAATCAAAACCTTTTCACCAGACATCAATGTCTCCCTTTGTCTTTTCCTGTCTGACTGGGAGGCCACCAAAGCTTTCTACTCAGGCAGCTCCTGGGCTGACAGCAGGCCCGACAACATCTCCTGCTGCACAAGCAGAGAGGAATCCATTTCCATCTGCCACAGCTGACACCAGATCTCTTTCTGAAGGCTGAGATGCCTCATTTCTTCAAAGAAGAAATCTGTGCCCACAGGCATTCTCTGCTCTCCATTGCACCTATCCGGCTGGAGCCAGCCCAGGATCCAGTTTGTTCCTTTCATATTGCTCACCAAATTAAAGATGACACATCTTGACACCAAAAGGAAAGGGTTTCCAAACACATCTTATTTGATTAGCTCTACAGTCCATCACAGTGTCAACATCTTCCTTCTCAACAACAAAGAAAGATCCTTTCCCATGTGTGCAGCTCTTGAGTCATGCAGAAGGCCCAACAGAAAACATGTGGGACTGGGTAAGATCAAAAGGGACCAAGGGATTGTGAATTCCATGAAAAAACCTACTGTGGCAGTTTTATATTTTCCCCACCGAGTCTAATATATTGATGTATCCACCAGTCTCCAAAAAACCAGAAAAGTTCATGTGGAAAATCACTTGATACATTAAGGTCCAATGCAAATTGCTATTGCTAGATTATTTTCCATACTTTCAGGAATAACTGCTGTGGCTCTCAACAGTGTGATCCACAGGCACTGGGAGAGACTGAAGAGAAGACCATGGACTGGCCTGACCAACAAGGATTGCCACTGTCCAGTTGATAGCTGGGGAAACTCTCACATGCAAGGGAGTCTCAATTTTCAGATGCACCATGTAAAAGCCACACCACCTCCCTCACCTCTCGTTCCTAAAGTTTCAATAAATCAAACAGATTCTCCCACTTTTCCTCTGCACTAAGGAGGGAGGTCTCATAGGCTGGCCTTCCTTATTCCTCCCTCTCAAAGCAATCTTAACATTTATTCCAATGGGATTGTATCCCATAATAACATTTAAGGGGATTTCATGATGTTTCAGAGGAATACCCACTTTTTTGTTATCTTTGATGGAAGAAGGGGAGGGAAGCACTGGTTGTGTCCACTCTGTGTCTTGCTCAGTAAACTAGCAGAGCTAAAACAGTTTTTTAGTAAATGCTTCCACAATGGCTCCAGCAAATATTCAGCTGTGTCTTGCAATACTCAAAGCAGAAGATACCAACGAAGCCCACACATCCTTAAAAATGAAGGCAGTTTACAAAGTCCTTGAAGATTTTATGAACACCTATTCTTCCATAAGGAGCTATGTTCTGTCCTCTGCTCTGTTTTCAAAGTGAATCAATGTTACTGAAAGGTCACTATGGAGCTTTGGCAAACAAATCTAACCTAGGAGCTTGCCAGGATGAGGAACCGCTCCTGAAGTGTTTTTCTGGACCCTGAACATTGATACACACAAAGATAAGACTAAGGCAAAAAACGGAAAGGACACAATTGAAGAGATGAGCCCACAGCAAGACACACATGAGAGAAGTGTGCTACCTGATAAACCATGAAGTGATGAGTCAATCTTTCCGTAAGAGAGAGCAAGAAATAGCATGAAGGGATTCCCACACTGAAGATAGAGAAGAAAGATGGATTTGGCTCTTCCAAAATCTGTCTGATCATTCCTGCTTTGAATAACAAGTGCCAACTGTTTCCACTGGAGAAGAGCTCCAGGCTGCCTGTTGCAGCACGGAGATACGCTTGCCTTTACCAACAAACACTGGGTTTGGAGAGGGAAGTAAATCCACACATGGGTGGGCCATGGGCACCACCTGATTAGCACTAACACTGGGTGCTGATGGAATAGATTTCCTAGCACTAGAGACACTCCTTTCTGGAGGACCAAGAGCATTGATAGGGATCTGACTTTTACCTTGAAGACTATTAAAAAAAAAAAAAAAAAGGTCAGGCAGGTGTCCCCAGGGCTGACCGTGATAAAAGTGTCCTACAAGAGAGTCCAGTGTTTTATTTCGCCAGAGGAACACAACCTACTCCTGAAGGAATGAGATTATCACAAAGCACACAAAAGCACACAGCAGTTACAGCAGTGAACACCACATACACCATTCATGAGCACCACGTCTCTAAAGTTTCTGATTCCACCTATATCACCATGAGGATGCTCCTTATGAGCTGGATGATCACTGGCACACAAAGGAAAAAAGCCAGAACATTAACACATCATTCCTATTCTGCCCCTCTTATCATCTCAAAAGAAGGCAGCACACTGAAGCGTGGTGACACACTGACACTTGTGAGACAGAACAGACTCTCTTCAGTCAGAGCACCTGTACAGGCACAGCACCTACAGCTGAGGGAGCATCAGCACACCCTGTGGCACAACACAACACAACACGAGGCTAAATTCCACTCGTAGGAAATCCCCAGGCTGAAAATCTCTGTTGTGACTCACTGAGAAGTTTGTTGCTAAAAGGCAAGATTTTTAGTGACACTACAAGAAATCCATGTGAAATGGTAGAATTAGGAAACGTTTCCTTCTTTCAAAGGAAATCAAACTACCTTGCAAGCCTAAGAAAATTCAAAACGGGTTTGGTTTGAACTGCTCAGAAACATGATACCAACTCAGTTCCCACTGAACTGTTTGGAGTTCACTAATTGAAGTTCCCACCCGTAAAAACACACAGTGAGTCTTGAACTTGTCATGCAAGTAGCTGTCAGAGTGACAGCGCCACTTCAGTGCTTCGTACAGCATTCTGGTTCCCTGTTAAATCCTAGATGCACGTCAAGGTCATGGTGTTCTTCTCGAGTCCTCAGTGGGTCAGACCCAGGTTACCGGATACCTCCTCTCCCGGAATGCAGGGAAAGCACAATGACTACGGACACATCCAGCAACGTCAGCTTGGGCGCCACGAGCAATACGACACCATAGCAGGAGACTCTGAGCCCCAAAGCTTCAGGAGACACAGCCACGCACACAGGAGCACCATTTCCACCCCGCCAAAAAGGAGAAATTCTCAGTCTCCTGCCTGAAACCCGGACACCACGGAGTTATCCCCACGTAACGCGATAGAAGCGCTCCCTCCCCAGAGACCTCTACGGAGCGGGCTGGCTTTCCACATGCGGCTGGACAGGCACCCTGTGGCCCCGGCAGGACGCCGTGCCCAGCCCCGGACAGCACCTGACCTCCTGAGGTGGCCCACACCCTCCGTGGGTTTCCC
>WEZZ01040110.1:5749-34782 GCA_013400585.1 Chloropsis cyanopogon
GTAGTTTTCCCCCAGGCACTGAGTTTCACAGGTGCTGTAATCATGGTGGGCTACAATGATAGTACTGTAAATGCAAAAAATAACAATATGCAATTAGATGAATTTTTGTGTGAAATGTGATAAATCAAGGAATGGAATTTGTCAGACATCAATTCCCTAACAGCAAGAATGTTTATCTAAACCACAAAAACCTCACAGCTGAAATCACTATTTTCTCATGTTTTCACTCAGATCACAAGAGAAATATTAACAGCACCGTTCTGAGAAAAAAACTTCTGGGTCTCTTTTTGCATTCATTAAAAAGCACTTGTTAGGTAGGCATAGCTTTGGCAATCTCTGTACCTTCATTTGCATGCTTTCTGAAAGCTGTCATTTTGTGAGTGAAATTACACTACCTGTCATTTCCCTCCCAGTTTGGGAAGGGTAGAGTTGAGAGATAATTAAGGGAACTCTTGCAAAGAATTCTGCACACCCATCGTTCTTGGTCAGTGGGAAGTGTTTCTTAAGAGAGGATGCTGGTGTTAGATGAGGCATACTATCTAGGTATCACTGCATTTTCTTTGATAATACTAGAAAATGTTTTGTTGAGAAACATGTAACTGAGAAACTGGTACTCTGCAGTGATAAAAACATTACCTTGACCATGACCTGATATTGGAAATCACAATTTTCCTGGGAATCACACTTTCTTCGGCAATTTAAATTTTGTAGGTCTTAATTTCTTGTTTAACAAAGAGAGGTGTTTGTTTTCAAATACAGAAGTAAAATTACCAAATGCTGCATGTACAGAAAGGTGTTGTGAACGACCATCCAGCTTCCCTTGAGGAGTGATGTCTGGCCATGAGGAGGTGCCCTAGAAGCACAACTGAAGTTCAAGAGAGCTGCAGCTGGGCTGTGCCAATGCACCTTTGGCTGTGCCAGTTCTGAGGGATTATTCCTGCACTGACAGTACTGTGACCCTCAGCTCAGGGGCTAAAAGGTCCCTATTGTCTTTTTGGGTGAATTCATATTCAAAGTCTGAACTGTGCAAGCACTGAGCCTGCTGGAGCCTGTCTTCTTTGCAAGTCTCCTGGGCTGATGGAAATCTTCCAAGGTGCAACTGCTCTCCAGCTTCCTATGTGGTATTTACTCAGTTGGCTGTCAGCTGAACGTAACCAGGGGGTAACCAGAGAGTCCATCTGCACAGATGAGGCACAATGATTAATAAAATAATATTTTATATTTTGCAGCATTAACATTTTCCAGAGGTTGCTGTATTTTTGTCACAAAGGAGCTAAAAAATTTACCTTTTTTCTTTGTTTTCCTTCTTTTTTGAACTTGATTACTACTGAGGAATGAATGATTAAACGGATATGGAAATTCCCCCTATCAAAACGCCAGATAGGGCCTCTCCATTTTCTTTTCCTCTTCATTCAACTATATAACATTAATTTTTCTTATCCTGTTGAGTGCTCTGCAGACTCAGGTTCGAAGTGTAGAGAATATGTTCAAAGCTTGTGATTGTCTCCTGTTCCTTGTGACCCACTCTGGGAGCCTGAGCTGTGGAGGCCAAGATGATGCCAGGAGTGGGGAAGTAGAGTTCAGGTCCCTCTAAATGCAATGCTCATGGGTTATTTGCTCCTAGGACTATGAGGTGCAGAACAACCCCATGGTCCATCCTGTAGATGAGTTCAGGGGAGTGAAACCCCGGGGACAAATAGCTCACTTCCTTGGGTGATAGTCCCAGAGAGCTGGTGTAGGAGTGGTTGACCTTGGGCCAAGGTTTACTAGCCTGTATGTTGCTGTTGCCTGAAGGTGGTTGGGTTTACTGGAATGCAATAAAAATACTTGAACATAAAAGGTAGGTAAAGTAACATGGTTAATATGTGAATTGTTAACCAGAGTCAGACAACAAAAGTCTGTGGTGGGTGGAGGACACTCCTGCCAGTGTCTGCAATGGAAATCAAGTTTCCATTCAATGCAGCTCTGAGTGACACCCAGGATACAGAAGGAAAACAAACAGTGACTATTATCTTCCTTCTGAAGCAGCTCCAAAGTGAATATAAACACTGATTGTTTAGAGACCATCAATTAAGCTAAGAAGTATTTAGAGCAGGTGCAAGAGAGATAACAAATGAAAAGAGAACTTTATAGTCTTGTGTATTTAAAACAGTTTGGCTTTTTGATGTTGTGTTTACGGGGAAGAGTATTGACTTGATAGTTGGAGCCTGGGACTCCTATTTGAACTGTTTTTAGTTTGATAAACACACTGCAAACATCAAGAGGAAAGGCCTAAATGATGGGAACTTTAATGCTGGGGATGTTTCATTTATCACTGCAGTAATATTGAAAGAACGTTTGAACTTATGAATAGAGGTTTATGGTCTTGTTAACCTCTGTTTTATTAAGGTAGAGTTATGCAAACTTTCATATTCTGAACTCCCTAGTAGTGTCTAGAGGAATAGCTGAGAGTAGGGCTTTCTCCTGTTAGTCACTTTGTATGATGTGCTTCCTCAGAACTTGAAAGCCATTTCAGATAAAGGGTAGGAGAAAAGGAAACATTCATTATCTTGACTTTACAGAGGAGAATCTGAGAAATAGAGAAGCAAGGGACAGAGATTTTACAAAAAGGTACAATGTTTCAACCAAAAAGAAAATTTAATTGACTTTTCATAAAAGAATTCTGCAGATGAAACAAGAAGCTGAACCCTCATCTCCCAGTAGTAATCAAGGATAAATGTGGATCAATGTAGCTTTTTCATCTCTAATCTTGAAAAAGTCTTTTATGTCCCTTCCTAAAATAGGTAACAGTATTAATTTTATCTTTTTGTTTGTTTTTTTAACACTTCTTGTCCTTTATTCTTTCAAGATTTATCTGTCAATATTCTGCACTTTCACACTCTCCACAGTTTGTTCACTTATTGAAATTTAATGAACTTTACAATAGGTTTCTCAGCTTCTTTGTTTTCTGGAAAGGCAGCTTTGCTATTCAGGGCTAAAGGTGGTGGTAGGAAATACTTCAGCTGTTAATAGGAAGCTTGGCCCTGGCTTACTGAATCATCTGGGGAAAGCCACTTGATCTTCTTGCCAGCTCAGTTGTTAAATCAGTAAGCAGGAGCACTGACCACTGGATCATCCATGCAAGCCAACCACCCCTTGGTAAATGTATTCACTTTGAAATGTATCGCCACGTTAAAAGAAACCACTTCCAGCAGAGGTGGAGCAGCTCCAGCAGCAGTGAGCTTTGAGCTGCAATGGCACATGGAGAGTGCCTGTGTTCCATGACTGATACTGGGGAGTGCTCTGCATGCCTGGGGTGGGGCACAGCAGAGGGCTGGGGGTACATTTGAGGTAGCATGTGGCACAGGCATGCTAGGGCACTGTGGTGCACAGTAATGCTGAGGCAGGACTGCATTCCAGCACCTCTTCCCTGTCCCATACAACTCTGCATGATGGAAAGGTTGTAGCAGGGAGAGGTTTGGTGGAAATACTGGATGCTGCATTCTATTCCATACATCTTGTCTCTTGTGAAAACTGTGTTTGGTGACACCAGCCAATCTGCCCAGAGTGACTAGAAGATTGCATCCTTGCCTGTGGGAGGGTGGAGGTGAGAAAAGGATGCTGTGGTGTTTGTAAGGAATAGCTTTGGTGGTGGATGGCTTCTGTGACAACCTGCAAGAAGATTCCCCCGTCAGGCTTCCTCAAAGATGGACCTGCTGCTGGCTGAGTCCATCAGCAACAGCACCTCTGTGCTGACTTATTAGGAAAGCAAAAGCTGTTAGTGCACAGAAGCAATTGCAACCAGAGAGAAGTGAGAATCTGTGATAGAAACAGACCTGCAGACACCAACGTCAGTGAAGAAGGAGGGGGAAAAGATGCCAAAAGTGCCAGAACAGAGATTTATCTGTAGCCTGAGGTGCAGAGCACGCTGAGGCAGCTGTGCCCCTGCAGGCCATGAAGATCCCTGCTGAAGCAGAACCTGCCCACAGCCTGTGGAGGACCCAACACCAGAAGAGGCAGGTGCCCAAAGGATGCTGTGACCCTGTGGGAACCCATACTGGAGCATATTCCTGAAGGGCTGCACCTCAGGGAAGGGACCCACCCAGGGGCAGTTTGTAAAGTACTTCAGCCAGTAGAAAGGACCCATGCTGGGAAAGAGTGTGAGGGCTCCTCCCCGTGAGGAGGAAGGAGTGTCAGATACCCCTGATTGCAACACCCCTTCCCCATCCCCCTGTGCCCCAGGAGGGGAGGAGATAGAGAATTCACAAGTGAAGATAAGCCAGGGTCAGCCTACTAATGCCAAGAAACTTAATGTTATTGTGGTTTTCTTTTCATCCCTCCATTGACAATCTCCCTGGAAAATCCCAAGAAAACACTATCTAGTCTTGATTGCTAAGGGAGAACTTTCCAATACTGGGAATGATTTAAAAAAAAATAAATAAAAATCAACCTGTGATACCAGCAATGAAGCAAATGTTCCCCATGGATTCATCACATGTACCAGTGGGGAGAAAATAAATCCCTTGTAGGGGCAACCACGTTACTGGAGAATTCCTGTGCTGACCAAGTGTGAAGGATGATGTGAGGATGAGTTTTAGGGTAAACAAGAGCTGAAGCCTCGTGGACTGGTTAAATTACTTTAACATCATCTTATCTCTAACACAATCAGGCATATAAAAGGTATAAAAACACATGGGAACATACAGTTCTTTACCATGGTTGAACATATGCCTTTATTAATGTAAAAAAGACAGAGTTCTATTTCAGTCAAGCATAATATAGTTTGCTGTTAAATTCACAGTTACACTGAATGCATTTATACATTTGGTTTTAGTTTATCTCAAACTGCCATTTTAGGCCTCAAATATTTATAAAATCTATAGAATTTGTTTTAGTCAACCAAATGATTCTATTCTATTTTATGAAATAAATAATTTTTTTTCACAGGAAAACTAGTTCTAATTCTTTCTGTTAAATTCTAGTTTCCTCATATATGTTAAGGAAAAGAAAAACAGGGGTGAAACATTTAGGTTTGTACCTTCAATGTTTTATAAACAAGAGATATGAAGCTACTAAAGCCAGACAATGTTTTGTATATGTATGCATACAAAGTCTATAATTGTGGTGCTTTGAGTTTAGTTTTGAAAGTAAACACAGGTTTATCAGCCTTGAATGAAATGTGGCATACAAATATACTATCACTGGACTCTAAAGTTCTCTTTCAAATGAAGGGCTTCCTTATAATTTCTAGAAGGATGTGGCAGCCCAGGTGTGAGTTACAAATTAGTCATATATGCTGATATCATTATGTATTTCGCCATATGAATTTGCAAAATATTCTGCTAACTACCGTGAGGATATTATGCATATTTAAAATGCCAAATTATTTTATCCTATGCAGTTATACTTTAAATTTTCAAACACTAAAATAATTAGGGAATTAAGGATTAAAATTGTCTCAAAATTAGTCTCCTGGTATCATTCTAAGGGTATTTTTAATGAATCTTCCACTGAGAAGATTCTTACTTTTCTTTTTGTGTTTGTCATACAAATGTTCAGCATTCTTTTTATTTGTATAATGAACTTAAATTTGTATTGCCTTCCTAAGATAGTTTTCTAAGGCTTGAGGATTTTGGAATACAAGTACCATTGTAATTTGTGTTATCCATTAAAATGCAGGCATAATTTCTTTTTTCTTTTTTTTAACCTCTCTTCTCTTTCTCTTTATTTTTTAACCGGCAGCAGCAGTTAAAAAAAACTGTTTAATTGTGACACCCCCTGCAAATCCCCTCCCAGCTTTGACATGGTTTGGGTTTGAAAAGCCAGATAAGGACATTTCATTACCATTTCATTCTCACAACTTGTATTTGTAGAAGAAACCACTTTTTTCCTGATGTAGAGTTACAGTCCATGGTGGAGCTTGCAAGAGCCCCGAGCTGAGGCAACCCATGGCGGGGCGCTGTGTGCTATTACTGCCTCGTGGGAGGGCTGATTTTGGGGGACAGGAGAGCAACACTGAAGCTTAATTATTTTTCCTCCACCTTTCTGTAGGTGGCTGGCACACACCCCTTTTGGAATGTGTCACCACCTTGTGTTGGTGTGCTTTCCTTTGGTACCCTGCTATAGTGCACTCGGGAAGGAGAGAGTGCAGCCTCAGCCACTGGGTTTTGCTGCAATTACCCATACATGCAGCTTGATTATTTAAAAATGCTAGACTCAGAGACGACGTTTTTGTCAGGAATCATCTATTGGTTGAAAAATTCCTGGTGTGCTTGTGGCTTGACTCAGATCCGGTGTGGACTTTCCGTTTTTCCCTGTTTGGATGCTCAGGTTACAGGAGGGGGTTCCTCCATTAGATGGCACTGTGTATTTCGGCGGCGCCTCTAGTCACTCCCCTGCGTTAAATGAAAAGTAATTAACTTTTAGGAGGTGTGTTTGGTATAAAAAGCAGCCTCTCCATGTGGATGTGAGTTCTTCTGCTCTCTCTGTATTTTTTATTTTTTTCTTCTTCTCTTCCCACCCCCCCATTTGAATAGCAGAACTGGAAATGCAGAGCTATAGAAAGTACATGGAAGGTGCCAGCGAGATCAAAATTGATTTGTACCTTTCCTCCCACTCTAAAATCAAAGGATTTTTACCTTTCTATAGGTGATTTAATTTGGGTCCCTGTGATTTGAGAAACTAAACATTTTGACAATTTTTTTTTTTCATTATTAATGGCCATGTTGCAGAACAACTCTTTTCTTTCCTTAAATTTGGAAGCACCAAAAATTGTAGATCTGGTTATTTCTCACAAAACTGTGAAAGGAGTGTGGATAATAAAACTGATTTCTTAGTGAATGTTAAGGAATCAAGTTATTATTACATTGCTGCAGGTGCTATTTGATCCATTGCTGTTATTAGAAATTTGAGATCAAGGGAATTTATCTTTAGCTTGGACAGAAATTCACCCCTGAAGAAGTGGCCTGCAGGAGGCCAGGGCAGGTCTCTGCTGATGGGGAAGGACCTGAACATGATTTTGACCTGGCAAACTGATGCTGTCTTCCTTCTTTCCAGGTTTTGGCACTAGGATGAGCCAGGGGTAATCCCTGCAAGAGATTGTGCCTGTGGCCATTCTGTTTCAGAGAGCATGAGAACTCAGCAATGTTTGCCTCAGTGCCAGACAACAATCTCAGGCTCATTTAATTGACTCATATAATTGTAGGCACTGTGTCCCAACAAAATGCTAAGCAAACAGTGGAATTTACCCATTCTGGATTTTTCAGCTCTAGCGAGGCAATGAACAGCAGTAGCATACCTGGTGAATATTTTACTATACAGGTCTTGGGAAGTACCACTGCTCTTGCCTGCATCTGCAATGGTTGTTGTAAGGGACAGTAAAAACCACCTTAGTCAGGAAAAAGAACAGCAAATGGGACTGGAGTTCAATATTGTATTTAACTGGGAGGATAATTTTACTCTGCAGGCTGGACTGGGGTGAGGGAAACATGGATTGCTACCTGGTTGCATTATTGACTCTCAGGGTGACTTTGAGCCAAATACTTCAGTTTTCAGAAGTGAGTAATGAGTTTTCCTGCTGGCTGGACACACTTCACGGGGTCATAATTTTGTCCCTAAAATGGTGGTCCTCTGTACACCTCAGGCTGTAATTTTCTCAGGTTTGAATCTATAACATGGGAAAGCTAATAAAGGCACTTTCTTCATCCTTTTTTTATTGTTCTAATGTACTGTAAATTTTTTGTTACCAGAACTGCTGCCTATTATGTGTGGAAGGTAGTGATCTGAAACACAACTTCCCAATCCCACATTTTGGGTGACAGAGTATACTTGTGATCCTTAAAATAGTGTTCGGGTTATTTATAAGAACTATATAGTTTATTTTTATGACTGGTGCATATAAATCAACATGCAAATAAAAAAAGTTGAAATCTATAAAACAGACTTCCTAGGTGAAGAAAAAACACAAATGCATACTTTAATAATACAGTTTACACAACAATAAATGGTTAACAGCTTAGCTTTTGTATAGCTTTGGAAAGGAATTTAAGCAGATGTGGCAAACTATAGGTTGAAAGTAAAAAACCCTATGAAAATACGGGTTCATTACTGTTTCATTTCAACTGAATTTCCAAAGCTTAGGTTTAGACTCAACTTACATTTTAATTACAAGCAATTTTTCAAGATCATATGCAATAACTTCATCTATAGGTTAGCAAGATGTATGCAGATATGATTTGAATTTTACAAATCTACTTGAAATGAAAAACTGCTAGCCAATAAAATCATCTATAAACCAATAACTGCTGTAACTTTTAGACCACACAGGGATTACAATTTTTGTGGGTTTTTTCATTGGTAAAAGGGATTTTTTAAAAATAATTTTGACTAAACTCAAGTATGGCTGTGCCCTTTTGCTACCTGTTGTGATTGTCAGATGCCCATGCATGTGTGAAAGCCCTGTGTGGTACCAGGAATGTAAGGGGTGGAGGGGTGCCAGTGAGCTCCTCAACAGCTGGGAAATGCTGGTTACTTTCAGCATTAAGACTGTGCTGGTGAAGCTTCAGATTAACTTGTCTGTTTTTATTTTACCTAAGTGTGATGCTTGTTATTCTTACAGGTATATGAAAACATAATCACTCATATTATTGGTTTGCTTAGGTGGAAAGCTAGGTCAGCCAGAGAATTGGTCTACTCTTCTGAAGCTCTTGGTGATAAAATTGAATTTCCCACATGGGTCTTGGTGAAATGCCAGTTGGTCTAATTAAACCGATCTTGACAAATATATTTTCTCACACATTAATGTTTGGAGCCTGATCTGGAGTTCCTTGTCTGTCTTAAATTAAATTTGTTGAAAAAACCATGCAAAAAATAAAAACCAGAATGTTTTAAGAAGAGTGGTTCCTTAATAACTACAGCAACAACAACAAAAGGCATTCTGCATTCTTTTGTACCTGTGATGTTTCTCTGAAATCTGAGAGATTCTGATGCTAGACTTCATCTGTAAAGTAGTAGTAATTTTCTTAATCACATTTAATTGAAAACCCAGTCTTGCTACAACAACATAGATTTGCTGGCCTCATTATCACTCTGAATGTCCCTCCTATACACCTTCAGATGGAATAGGAACTCCTATTCACAGCAGAAAACAAAATTAGGAAATATAAAAAGCAGTGAAATAAATGGATGTTTTGTCCCTACAATATAAGACAGTGTCTAAGAAGTAGCCTGGCACAATTTAATGAGCTTTTGTCTGGATTTGCCTTCCTTTTCCTTGAGCTATGGTAGGGAAGAAGTTCAGCACAGTATAAAACCAACACAAGACTTTACAATATGCTTTACTTTCTGTAGTTTTTCTCATCCCAGCTTAATTTGAAATGCTCTGTACAATTCAAACACTGAGGCAGATAGTAGTGGCTGCTAAAATCTGTAGAAAACAGCACTAGAGAACTGTTATTTGCTTAAAAGAATTGGAGAAATGAGTAACAAGCACAGACAAATGTACGGATCTACACAAGGAAGAAAGAAGGAAAAATATGAATCAGGCATGTCCTGAAACCAAACCTTCATGTCCAGAGTCCTTGAAGATTACCCATGAGTTCAGAAGGAGTCTGATTTTGTACATTAACTGAAAAAGAGTGGAGTCTGATTCAAAACTGCTGAAAAGGACCAGGAAGAACATGCCAGGTGATACAGTGGTGAAAAGGAGTGACAGGCACAAAAATATTCAGGGCATACCTGCCAGAAAGATGGAAAGGTAGCAGGTTCTGCAAGGTCATCCATGGAAGATCCTTCGAGAAATATTTAGAAATGCATGGACATTCAACAGAGGTTCAGGACTAGAGACAAAAACAGAATAAGGAAGGTCTAACAGGCAATAGCACTAAGACGCTCTGCCTGCTAGCCAGACCTGTTGGGTCTCCTGACAACACAACAAAAGCATGAAAAGATTGAAATGTATGGAAAATAATTTCCTTTGAATGGATACATGTGTATCACTGGCATTGCTGCCTGAAATTAGAGGTGACTCAGTCGTACATTTCTTCAGATTAAAAAGAAGCATGAGTTAGGTTTTGCAATCTCATCAGATATAAAGAGAAAATACGGAAAGTTTTCTCTGAAATAATTTAGATTACGCTGTTCATGACTCAGTCACTTAGGGAAGAGAGAGATCATTATTTCTCTAGCGCACAAAATGTCACGACACTGTTATTATCCAAGAATGCAGGGAACACACTGAATTCATTCCCTTGATCAATGTGTGTCTTCAGAATTTGTTTTGCTGGTAGATTCCCAAGGGGAAGTCCCATGCCCTGATACTTTTTCCAAACACAAATAGGATCAACATAAGTGTTTTTAAAAAGGGTGATTTTCACAACCTTCTCTGCTATAGACTTTTCTTCTAAGACTGTGGGTCAAAAAAGGACACAACCAGGATTTTGGAGCTCTAAAATCCTTGTTTTCCATCACACTGGTATTAGTGCTGTTTGGGATCCCTTGCTGGAGTGCCATGTAAGCTTAACTGGAAGCAACTTGTTGCCTGGGGAAGGGACAGTGGGCTGGGTTTGTTTGTTTGAGCCACTGAGATTACCCCAGGGTTTGCACAGCCTACACTCAGTTTAAGTACATTAGAAATGGTACATCTAGTAGAATGATCTGAAGAAAACAATAGAAGGATATTAAAGTGCTCTGTGGCCTTTTTTCTTTCTTTTTTTTTTTTTTAATAATATCTCAATATAAGTTCTATTTATAATAAAACACTTATTTTGACAGGTCTGAAAATATTACTATTTTAAAAGGCTGACTAGACTTAATGTTAGCTTGGGCCATCACTTTCTTTTTATTATTGCAAGGATATTTCTCTGCCTTTCTTTGTTAAACTAGCTTAATTGAGAATCCAAATAGTACCCTTGAGACGACCATAGGGGCTGAAGGCAACCACATATTAGAGTCAAAATAATCCTGTTATCAAAAATCAATCATGGTCTTTCTCATTCACCAGGTCTCTTTAAGTGTTTCCTCTTGAGGTTTCTTTTTATGACTTTTCTTCTGTATGAAGACTTGACAACTGATAATGAAAATCATTTATAGTTCAGATTGCCTGGAGAACGAGGGGGAGACAAACCTGACTTCATTTTAGGAATTCAGCGTTTGGGAAACTACCATGATCAAATGTACACTGCACAAAAGGAAAATTTTAAGGACCTTTTACTGATGGTTATGTAGGACATTCAAAAGCTCAATAGAGCTTTTGTATAAAATAATGGATCACTTATGATTAGTAAAATACTGAAACATTCATAAAATGTCAAATGTCACTGGGAAGCTGAGACTTCTGTTTCTCAAAGCATGAGGAACTGATCTTGCAGAAATACTCTCTTTCAATTATTTCTCTTACTTAAGAGAAAATGTTGTATTTAAGGGGCAGTGTTGTAGTGTGAGGCAAGAAAATTACTCTTGGAGATAATTTATTGCTGAAGTGGGAGGTTTTTTCCAGCTCGAACTATTCATTTCCAGCTCAAAATTCATTGCAAGTAATATTATAAGCCTAATTTCTATTACACCAGACAATGCTTAGTTTTGTAAATGAAAATAAAGATGGGCCAACATCAAGAGCAGTGTGATAAATGATGAAAAATATTTTTTGTCTTTTTAAGGACTATGATAAACAGTTACAGATTTTTAGGTCAAATATTGCCATTCTTTGTGCAGTACAAAAGGGGTGAAAGCCACTCAAGAGGACAAAATGCAGATGGGAGGAGAGGCCCTTGTGGTCAGTGTGTCTCTGTTGCTGGTATTGCCCAACAGCTGCCTTACCTTCACCAGGCAGCTTCCCAGTGGAGCACACTCTGTCCCGACCCCACGGAGTGGGCTCCTGATGGATCTCTGCCATTTTGGTTTGTGAGTGGGTATCCATGCTGTACACCCACCAGCATCACATGTAAAGCAGCTCTGAGACCTGGCAGAGAAGAGGGGAGGCCAAGCAGTGCTGTGCGGAAGGATATTTGCCCTCTGGATGACACCAGATTTGGGGAGCTGGAATTGGTTTCCTCACACAGGCTTTTGGTTTCTGCGTTCCCTCTTGGTCCTTCATGTGGCTGCTGTCTTCCTTCTCTCTGTTCACTGGATCAGGATGAAACAGAATGGGATTCTGCTTTATTTCTCCTCCATCTTCCCTCCCACGCCTCCACAATAGATGTGGGACTTCCCATTAGCATCATTTAATCCAACCCTGTTTTCAAGGCATGGAGAAAACGTGTCTTGCACTGTTTTGCAGAGAAGTGGGGAACCTTCTGTGAGGCAACCACTGTTTGGAAGGTATGGCCTCTGGCATGACAGCCTTAGAAGGCTTGATTTTACTCCTGCTTTAATCTGGAGGTTGGCCCAGATGACCTTTGTGCCTAAATCCATCTATGGTATGCAACTCTGCAGTGGCTGTTGAGAGGGGTTAAAAAACCCACCACAGAACAACAGGATACAGATAAATGAGAGATAAGGACTTAGAATTTGCAGCTGTTAAATATTAGAATGATGAGGCAGGATTACTGTCGCTGTACTTTCCTGGGGAATGAAAACACAGCAGTCCTGGGTGAGGCCTGTGCTGGGAAGCATTCTCAGCATGTCACACAGTACTCCTGGGACATCAATGACCTAGTTGCTCTCACGACTTCAGCCACACAACATTGCTTTATTAAATAATGCTAGCATATGCATGTTATATCTGTGCACACCATTTGAGAAGCCTTTTCAAAACAGCTGGCACTTGAGGTGGGAACTTTTGTTAGTGTGAATTCTAAACATGAACAAGGAAAAGGTTACATTTTTGAAACATCTGTAATCATTTGTGTGCCATATAAGTTAATTGGCTGTGTATGGATTTTAAGCAGTTCACTCCTCTTCTGTTATGTCCTAACAGTGTATGCTTTGCATTCTGGAAACCGTTATAATTTTCCTAGAGTTTCTAGAAACAAAACCTGAAATCCAACTAAATTATGTTCAAAATTCAATAACGTAGCTATTATCTGTCAGCTTTTTATTATTTTTTATTACATCCCTAGTGAAAAGAAAAAAAAGATATCAATAGGGGTTAAGACCTAACTGTATGACTTTTTGTTAATGTCGTAAAAGTACAGCAGGAAATTAGTAAAAAACATCTTGTATTTCCCTGCATGGGAACCAAACTTGCGGATGGAAGTATGGAGTCCAGCCGGAGAAGCAGAGCATCTATTCTTTCTAAAAAAATACAAATTGGCTGCAGGGCTTGAGGTCAAATTGGGCAAAACTAAAGACCTTGTCTTACTACATCAAGAATGTGCACAAGAGAGGTTTTCCATGCTGTAATTATTTTGCAAATTATTTACATCAAATTTTCAGATTTTGGTTAATAAGACAAATATCTGTAAAGACAAACATTGAATTTTTTTTTCGTTCTGTTGATTTATGGTCACTAGTAATAAATAGTTATCCAGGAGCTAAAATACTTTCTTGTTCCTCATTCCAATCCCTTTCTCCTGCTGGTTTTCTTTTTTGCTCTGCCTAAAATCTGATGCTGGCTGCAGTGAAAGATGATGTCTTCAGCTGTGCCACATGAGTTCTTTTAAATCCTTCTTTTCCTTGAGCAGCAAGATAATTGATTCCTTCTCCTAAAATGTAAACCTCACAGCTTTCCTTGTCTCAAGTATATCTACAGTCATTTTAAATAGGATAATATATGTCCTACCTTGGTGCAATGTGCTCTCCTTCCTGGACCTCTTCTTCCTCTGTGTTTTAATTGGCAGTAATCTGAAACTGTGCAGTGACTTAGGCATGGTGGGAGCATGGGATTGTATGCACATGGGTTTATATGGAGTCTGGGAACTTGATTGTATTCAACATCAAACTGTAAGATGTTGAGAGTAAAAATAACCATGACAATTAGGTGCCTCATAAAAAGTGAAGAAACAAAGCCTTTCATTGTAGATTTCCAGTACCTATCAAAGGAGATTGACAACACCAATAAACTGATTCCTCTTTGGTGTCTTATGTTCAACGTGTAGTTATAAACGTTTTGCACCATTGTTCTTGCCCCTGGCAAGCTCTTGAAATAGCAACATTTCGAAGCTCTTTTCTCTGTGGAAACAAAAAGGCAAAGAGCAGAGCTGCTTGCTCATCCTCAGCTGGGGCTCAGGCATGGAGGCTGCAAGGGGCTGGGGGGCCTGTGCTGCTGCTTGTATGACTAAGATGGTTTTTTCATTGATTTTTTTTTTTTGGTTGGTTGATTTGGGGTTTTTTGTTTTGTGTTGTTCGGTGGGTTTTTTGGGTTTTCTGTTTGTTGGTATTTTTTTGTTTTGTTTTGTTTTTTTCTGAGTGTTGAACATCATTTAATTAGTTAATTTCACAGGTGTCTAAGTGAATGACAAACTGATTCAATAACCACTCACTGCATTAATCTGATTTCATAAAGGACAGAAATTGATGAAGGACCAAACATGGGCCATGCCAAAAGTCAGCTGAAATTCAGGCAGTGAAGAGCTATTGAATTAGTTTGTCTTTCCCTTAGACACTCACACCTGACTCTCAGAATCAGAATGTATTTGTAAAAATAAAAAATTTATGAGCTTTCTTGAATGTTTTTAGTTAGTTTATTGGGTTTTTCTAATGAAGTACATAAGGATGATGACTAATTGAGACACTAATATGCTGTAAGTCCCATCTGCTGGTGAATAACTGAAATGATGAGCAGCTGAGCCAGGTCCTTGTGCTGCCTGGTAATTGATCAGGAATATTGTATCTGCCACAAAGTGTTTGTTTTTTTCTGTAGTGGCTGATGGCTTCTGTCTGGTAATAGGACAAAATCAACCACCCAAAACGTTTCAAACTATCAGCAAGAATTAGAGATTAGCTTCTATCGAACTTAGCAATAAATCTGCTCTGTTCCTCTTTGGTCTTTGTGACAGCTAGCAACAGAGAGACTCTCAGTGTAATTGTCATGACTAGTGCATGCCCCAGCCTTTTCTCCCTGCTATTTGTTCATTAAAGATAAGTGCTTTGTCTCTGAGAGTGGTTAAATGCTGTTGCCTTCAGTATCTTACTGTTTGTCTTTCTCCTATTAGCACTTAAAACTTTCACACTCTGTTCCAGTCATTAGCTTTGCTCAGAGTATATTCTCAGATAATCCTTGGAATGCCTCCCTCAATCAGTGTTACTTTCAGATTTAATATTGAAATTCAAGACTAGGAAACCAAAATGTAAGAGTAAGCAGCATCTGAGTTTGTTCTGGACTCTAAAAAAATTAGGCATCAGCAGGAGCAGGAAATCATTTCTCCATTCTCTGTCCTGTCTGCTACTTATTCTCAGATATTGAAGCTTTTAGAACACAGGGTTCAAAGCATCAACATCTTCTTGCTACCTTTTCAGTCATGGTTATATTCCTTAGCTTTATTTCACCTGAGTGAGGAGTCACAAGTAAAACTGTGGCCTGCACCTCCCTGTGCCCTGTGGTCTGAGGAGCTGCAGGAGCTGATCCTCAGTCCAGCTTGTGCAGGACGATGCTCCGCTGCCGACCTTTGCAGGTACCTTTGTGCTCTGTGCAGGACCTGCCTGCCCTGGCCTCTGAGGGTGGGCTCTCTCTGCTCTCCGTTTCTCTGTGTCCACAGCTGGAAATTGTGAAGGCCAAAGGGAATTCCTGCTTTTGGAAGCACCCCAAGATCTGTGGAGGAAACTCACAGTGGGGCTTTCAAATGTCTGGCTGAGCATTGCTTCAGGGCCCCCAGTGTTCTTTCTGCCAGTGGGATTTACTGGGTTTTTGTGTGCCCTTTTCTTGGGAGCCAGGAGCAAGGAGAATGCTTGTACTTGAAATTATGTAGTTACTATTGTTAACTCAAGTAAGACGGCCAGAACACGTATATTTCTAGCCTTTTACTTAAGTAGGAAAGCCCACAAAATGCATAATTCTATGGACACTCCTGCTGAAAGCAACAATTTTTTGAAAACAAAAAAAGAGACTACTTATTAATTACTTTCTAAATTGTAAATGAAATTATTTAATTGCCTATTTTTATAGCCTTTCAAAAATTACAGAACACTGCGGTAAGTGAGAGAAAATATTTTAGATTGAACCGGTTAAAGAGATTAGATACATTGGTAGAAAACAACTCTTGTTTTCAGAGGTCAGAAGTAATCACATATGGTGTTTTGTACTATATACCCTAGGCAAAAGGAAAAGGTAAATGATAAGAGATTGAAAATAAATTTTTTTTATTTTCATTTTCAAGTTGTTTAGCAACTGCTGTGAGAATTCTAGGACATAAGATTCCATTAGCAATACAGTATAAATAACTCTTTTTGTTTGTTACAAAGAGATATACAAATCAATGGAAAGTCAGAAATATGGTTTCATTCTATGGTATAGAATGAAAACATAATTCTAATTTTTTATTAGGAAGCCTCTAGCTCAATAGCATTTTGTGCAGATTCCAGTAGGATTTTTCAGATGTCTGTATTATTGCGTTGAAAATATTCTTTAGTGTCAAATTGTGGAAAATGGCAATTCAAGACCAAAAGTCAAAGACCCTCTTCTATGAAATAGAATTTCCAGAGCCAGAAACTGTGAGCCCCTTTTTCATTGGAACAGGTGCTGGTACTCAAATTCCTTAGAAAACCTTCCACGTGCAATCCATCACAGAGAGGTCAAAGTGGCTTCAGTTTGTGCAACTCTTAGAGGGATTTGCAACTGCTCGGGAAAGGTTTTAACTGCTTCTTTGAAATGTAGATCTTTATTACAAAGAATGCATGCTATGTGTGTAATGTGGTTCTGTGCGACAGGCTCAATTCTCAAAGGTGTGTTTTTCATGGTCTACACTATCCAAGCACACCTTTTCCCTTATAGTCTCAATCCCTACAGTAAGATTAAGAAAATCATGCTACTCTCCTTAACTCAAAAACCCCAAATGAATCCCATGCCTTATGTCAGGCTTTTCCTTCTGTTGGAACAAACATGTATTTTTCTCAATTTAAACGATTACTGAGATGCAAAATGACAGATGCTTTCTATAGTATACCTCTTTAACACTAAGAAAAACATCACCAGAAGACAGATAATGTGGGGATAGTGCCTCGCAATAGTGCAATATAATTTATAGAATTTATTTGATGCATGCAATGATCTGCCCTCTTCTGAAGTGGTAACTGTTTGGAGATAGAAATGGAAACTCAGGTCGTTGGGTCTTACTTCCATGCCTGTACTTACACTGGTCTTATATTTATCTAAGAATACTTACAGTTCCAAACCTATTCATGTTTAGTACCCTTGGAAGAGAGATTAACCTTTTAAAAGCAAATGGAGGTTTTCAAATGACTACAGTGGAGTCAGAACCATGATTATTGCTCTTGCAAACATAACTATTGGAAGAATATAATTCATAATGAATTTATTCACAGATACAAGCTGTTCTGTTTAAAATGCACAAGCACATACATACACATGCGTGTGCTGATTTTGTTGATTACATATAAGTATTTGTAAGTTTAATGTGGAAATCCTGTTGACTTATTAAATCACTTAAAGATTTTATGGATATAAGGCAGATGTGGATTTTTAGCTGCATCTTATAATCATAATGCATTTTAATATTCTGATTGAATATTCTTGAAAATAAAATGCATGGTTCATTGCCTTTTCATTACGAGTTTGGTGTTTGAGTCGGGAAGGTTTCTGCCTTTCTCCACCTTTTTCTATCTTGATTGTGGACACTGCTCCAAATCATAGGCATAGGTTTTATAGGGTTATTTTTTTTTCCCCCAGAAGTTTTAGTTAACATTTTTGAGTGAACAAAAAAGATTCTAGAATTGAACAGTTTGAAAATTCTGCCTTTTCTATTTCGCATATTTGAAGGAAACAGCAATTAAATTAATGCTTTCAGGAATTCATGGGGAGGGAAATAACCTTATTGAATTTAGGTGAATATACAGATTTTTTCTTTAGTTCACATTTATTACTCCCATTTCTTCTATCAGTAATTAAACACACACATTAAGGGAAGAATGTCACAATGTTTTGTTTCTTTGAGAATTATGGCATGAGAATAGAGTGCACATTCATGCAAGCTGGTTTTGTTACTGACCACAATAGCTGCAAAGGAACAATTACACTTTATTAGTTCAATAATTTTACTAAGAAGCAAATATTCATTGTAGCTCTGTGGATGAATAACATAGAGCTGATTCACATTCTCACAGGAGCATCAGTATTCTCATTCCAGGAACAAGAACCTCTCTCTGTTTCTGGATGCTCTACTCTGGAAAAAGCCACTGGCATGGGTAGAGCAGTGCTGGCAAAAGGCTCTTCACAGGCTTTGTGCAAGAAACCTTAAAGCTGCCTTTTTAGTGTGATGTTGCAAGGGAAAAGAGTGGAAATAGCCTGGTTTAGTTTTTATTCTGTAAGCAGCCTACCTGTTTTTGCTAGAGTTAAGTTGCATAAATTTCATAAATAAATGTAAGTAACAGGGTGTTCATCTGTGTCCTGGATCTTGGTAACCCCATATGTTACCTTATCCACATTCAGATTTGGTAGGACAAGGGGCAAAGGTTTAAACTAACAGTGAGTAGATTCAGCATAGATATAAGGAAGATGATTCTTAAAGTGAGGGTGGTGATGGTGGAACAGCTTGCCCAGAGAGGTGGTAGATGCCTCATCCCTGGAAACATTCAAGGCCAGGCTGGATGGGGCTCTGGGCAACCTGAAGGTGTCTCTGCTCATTTCAGGGAGGCTGGATTAGATGGCCCAAACTATTCTATGATTATGGCAGTACATGTGGAATTAATTTTGATTTATTATAGACATGTCCAACTTTAGTGGTTGGTTTCAGCTAGTCTTGCACTGGCCTTTTATAGCCAGAGGATAGAGACACACTTCTGAAAAGATGCTGAATCTAGTTACAGGCATAGAGGTTGGGCAGGAATGGCTTAGCTGAGGATGTCTGGGTTTGCTCACAGCTCCTCAACTCCCTATTCTTCTGCAAGTTCAGACAGATTAACATTTTGAGGAGTCAGAAGAAGAAAGTGAGATGGGAGAGAGAAGGAATGATTTGCTTAAGAAAAAAGCATATCTAAACTTTTTAGAGCAAGGAGCTGCAGAAGCACCATCCATTCTCCACGTGATATTCCTGAGACACCTGCAGCATTTTAGTGAAATTTTAAGTTCAATAAGCAGTATAAATATGGAAAATAAATTTCTAAATAGAATTTTTTTTTTTAAGTTTTTGGGTTTTGTAATCTGAACCTGGTAAATGTTGAAATAGTTTGCCTTTCTCATGCTTCCAGCATTGTGTTGCCTTGCATTCAGGGTGAAGCCCAAAGCTGGCTTTTTCTAAAAATTATTCTGCCAGTTAAAAGCTTGTTGAAGAAAAGGGTGGTGTTCTATCATCTGAACATCACATACAACCATTTTAGTTCTGGAATGATCAGGCTGGTACAGACTCCTTTCTTCTCTATGCTTCAGTGTCATGGAAATTTATATTGCTGATTATAAGATACGGATTCATATCAACAAATTAGTAACAGAGATGTGAATTATGCAATCAAACTCATAATTTAGTAACTTAAAAGCACACAAAGAAATAATAATGAATTCAAGGGGGCTTAGTCCTCACAACTGTTAGGGGGGATTTTTTTTTTGTTGGTTTTGTTTTTGGATTTGGTTTTTTTAAGCATTTGAACGCTTCAGCTTACAATGAGGGGCCTCCTGCACCATTATTATGGTGTTTTGCCCTCAGTAAATGACAGGCGTTATTGGTACATAGAGATACATTACACATTCTCTCACTGCAAAGCCTTCATTGCATGCCATTAGATAACAGCATGTGCTCAGGAGCTGTGGTCTCCTAGCAACTAACTCTGCCTCTTTGTTTTGAATTCTCCTTTTGTGACCCAGAGTCAGGTCTTTAGACACAAACCTCAGCCTGCTTTTCTATTTCCAAGACAGTGAAAAGAGGAATGTTTTGGGGTGCTTATTTAAAATCCAGAGAGTATGAGAATATGTCTTTGTAAATCTACTGCAAGTATTGAAAATAAAGTTGTATTTAATAATTTCATAATAAATATACTATTAAAATTATGCTGGTTTATGGTATTGTTGGTAGTGACATGCCAGTATATTTTAATATGAAGTGTTATTTTAAGAAAACACAATTAAAATTTGCAGATTTACAGTATTACATTTATGTAAAAAATGTGTGCCTTTTTCACTCATGTAGATATTAAAGTATGTACTTTAGGGGATGGTGGTTTTTTGGTTTGGGATTTTTCTCCTGTTTTACATCTGTATTGGAAACAAGGATGGACAAAGAAGAGCATTCCTTCCAGGCAGGAGATTAGCAGCTATGCTTTCAAAACAGAGGTTTACATTCAGATCTTTATGTGTATGCTCCCAAAGCTCCCATTTAATGTGGGTTTTTTGAGATGTTACTTGCCTTTAAGTGGAAATATGTACTGGAAAACTCTTTATTTCCTACAGAAAACCCTGGGTTCAAGAATTATTTTATTAACCTAAATCTTCTATTTGTTCAATTAGGGAATGTAAGAGTTACTCTGGTGGTGAATTGCTGTAATGAATAATGGTCCTTCTAAACTCCAGATATATTTTTATGTCTAGACAGGTCTGTGGTATGGAAATATGATTATAACAGAATATGTCAAAATGCACTGAAGAGATTTTTCATAATAAGCACGTTTTTGTTTTTTTTTTTAAACCAAGGCATGTATAATGTTTAGAAATCTTTCTGAAGTGACAATTCTGGTCAAGTCTTCTATGTTAAGCTGATTAACTGTTTCTGACCTTTCAAAGTATGTCATATATAATCCTAGAAGACCACCAGAGTTGAAACTATTCTGTTAGTTTTGACATTCCCATCAGGCTTTCTGTCTGTTTCACAAGCAATCCTAATTCACTTGTTTTTAGTTAATTTGACAGGTCATTGTTAACATCATTACTAATAGCAAACTGCTACAAGTTATACATGTTTTGACAAGAGGAGTCTTAAGACATAATGATACCCATTAATTAGAAGAGAAGGAAAGTGCTCATTTCTGTTTCCCAAGAACTGGATATTTTCTTAATATTTTGGGACTAGAAAAGAGTATGTTTACTTCAGGAAAAAATTTATATATTTCTATCTGAAACCAAGTGAGAAGCAAGCGGAAACAATCACGACACTTTAGTGCAAATCACCATATTTGGAAAATTTCTCTTTCTGGTAGCTATTTGTCAAGTAGATTTTGAGTGAGATATCACTTTTCTATGTAGAGCTGCTGCTAGTTTATCTAGCTTGTTTTGTTCAATTTTTTTTGATGTGTATAATCAATTCTATCACTGAATGTGAATAAGAGCTAGTCTGCTGAGCTCTTTCCCTTCCTCAGAGGTAAAAAGTAGAGAAGATCTAGATTATTACCAAGCAAATGCAATGTAGCCCAAATGTGAGCCTTCCAGGAGAGGGATCGAAGACCATTCCTGAAAAGTCTGTTAGGTGATGCATGGTTCAAGGAGTCATGTGAATGAATAAGTGTTTTCTTGCTGAGAGAGACTGAAATTCCTAAAGAGTTGTGCTGGTTTTGGCTGGAGTAGAGTTAACATTCTTCACAGTGGCTAGTATAGGGCTTGTTTTGCATTTGTGCTGAACACAGGACTGATAACACAGAGATGTTTTTGTTATTGCTGAGTGGTGGTTACACAGAGCCAAGGCGTTTCTGTCTTTCCTACTGCCATGCTGGTGAGGAAGTTGGGGTGCAGAGGAGACTGGGAGGAGAGACACAGCCAGGACAGGTGACCCCAACTGACCAGAGGAATATTCCAGACCATCTGACATCATGCTCAATATATAATTTGGGGGGAAGAAAAAGGAAGGGGGGCACATTTGGAGTGATGGAGTTTGTCTTCCCAAGTCCCTGTGACACATGGTAGGGCCCTGCTCTCCNGTTTCTGTCTTTCCTACTGCCATGCTGGTGAGGAAGTTGGGGTGCAGAGGAGACTGGGAGGAGAGACACAGCCAGGACAGGTGACCCCAACTGACCAGAGGAATATTCCAGACCATCTGACATCATGCTCAGTATATAAAGTGGGGGGAAGAAGAAGGAAGGGGGGACATTTGGAGTGATGGAGTTTGTCTTCCCAAGTCCCTGTGACACATGGTAGGGCCCTGCTCTCCTGGAGCTGGCTGAACACCTGCCTGCCCGTGGGAAGAAGTGAATGAATTCCTGGTTTTGCTTTGCTTATGTCTGCAACTTTTACTTTTCCTATTAAACTGTGTTTATCTCAACCCATGAGTTTTCTATCTCTTACCCTTCCCATTCTCTCCTTGTTCCTGCTGGTGGGGGAGTGAGTGAGCAGTTCCATAGAGCTTGGCGGTCAGCTGGGGCTAAATCATGACAACAGTAAAGAGGGATGGGAGGGTGGTATTATGTGTGGTTTAAGTGGGATCAAATTTCAAGGAGGAAGAGTAAGTACCGTACAGAAGTTTTGGAGAGAGCATTTCTTTCTACTTTCACTCACCAACCAACAAAGCATGCAAAAGCTAGACTGGTCTGAAGTCTTAAAATCCAATATCTGATCAGTAAAAATGGTCAGATCTTGCTTTGAGTTTCCCATTTTGGTATAAAACTTACAAATCATACATGAAAGATAGTTTGGCTTTAAAACAAGAATGGTGCAAACCTTCAGGAGGAACAAACTCAGGAAGGTGCTATACTTGAAACATCTGTCAAAGTGTCTTTCTGCAAGGCACTGAATTAAAGGCACATCCCATACAATGTTCATCCATTCGTGATTAAACAAAAGCATTTGAAGAAGTTCTGGGTGACTGTATCCCCTTCCTTGTCCAAGTTATGATCAGGCCCCAGAGCTGTACTTTAAAGTCTGAGTTGTGCTTCTCAGCCCCTGGTGATGTGGGCCAGGGGAGTGCACAGCACCTCTCTCTGTGCCTGCATGCCCTGCTTGCTTTCTTCTGGGGACCTCTATGTGTGTGCAGAAGGGAATTGATGTCTGTAATCTGAAGAGCTACGGACAAAACCAAATACCACTTTTCTGTTTATCAGAAGAGATTTCCAAAAATGCTAAATGATGGCTCCTAGAGCCTGATCCACTTTGCCATAGGAACTTTATGGAAGCAGGGATCCTGACACAAATACAAAGATGGAACTGGTGTGGAAAGAATCTGGGGTGGCAATTTGAGACCTGACATATTTACCTACAGGATATACTGGCCTTGCCTTGTCTCCGTCCTGCACAGAGAAGGAGCAAGTATCTGAGTTTGCAGCTGTTTTGTTTGAAAGGTTTGGTAACAAAATGTTTGTGGAAAATGCTTTCAGACAGTAGGGGAAAAAAGAGCAAGCTGATAGCTTCAAAACTACATGCTTGCATTCTTTGAACTGCAAGAAAATTATCCTAAATCATTCCTGGGATGGATAATAATAGTGGTTTATTTTATGTGTTAGGCCATGTCTTTTTCTGACATAAGCTAGAGAGAGCTCCAAGTTATTCTATTCTCCTCACCTAGACTGTTTTTGTTGCAATGTGATTTCTTTCTAGTCTCTTGTTTTAATATCTTCTTTTGTCTTATGTTTAATTGAATCATTCTCAAGAAAACTCATATTAAATGATGCATCTTGATAATGTCACCTATTATAACTGTATAAATATACACATACTATAATGCTATCCTGTAATATTTGACTTTTAAAAAGGAGAAAATTAAAAAATCAGGGTAATGGTAAAGCAACTAAGAAGGGGGACAAGTGTGAATAGTAGCCTAGGACTAGAGAGTGTGCTGTAGTTTGGCATTTAAAGTAAAGAATGACTCTGAAGTAGCTTTCTTTAGGCAGTAAAGAAAATGCCAGTGCAGCAATTTCTCTAATCACATGGATTGACATTTACTTTGAGATTGAGCCTGCCTGTTAGTTAATTAGCATGGTGGAGTCACATTGCACTCAGCCCCACATCTCAGCAGGCCCCTATTGCAAGATTTACATTTCACAGCGAAGAAACAGTCTTGATAATGAAATGATGCTTTGCAGAGATATGTGCAAGGGAGCACAGCCAGATTATGTAAATATAATTTATCCAAAGCTATAGCACATGGGTCCTGTTACTCAGATAGTGATCTGTAACTCACTGATAGCTCTTGTGATTTCACATATATGTGCTTGGTGATTGGTATTAACTTTTAAGATCATTTATTTTTATGTATGCCATAAAAGGCTTACATCAAAGATAATATATATCCCCTACATTTACCCCGATAGCATTTTGTGATGTTTATCTTCTCTGTCCTTTTCATCAGTCACGGTGACATTTTCAAAGGAGGAAGATTCCTACTGAATGCATCCCATTCAGCACCAAAATGAAGTTAGAGATGCTCAGAAACTGAAATATAATGAGCAGCTCCTACTTGCTTCGTTAGAGTGCCAGCATTCTTTCAGCTGGGAGAACTTCCTATTTCTTTCACATTATCTGAAAAAAAGCAGAAGGATGGGAAGAGGAGTTTTGCAGAAAGTTGTACAGGTATCACTGCAGTAGCTGAAGTTTCTTAGCAGGTTCAGGGAGCCATAGTCTTTGTTGGGATTTGTTTCTAACTTGTTTGACCCATACTGCATTCCTTTGGCTTCTCCAGTTACCCATGAAAATGAGGACTCAGGGCTTTGTGCTTGTCAAAGCAGGGCAAGGTCTGGACCTTAAACTGGTTTTTTCTCTTTCTACTCTCTCAGGTTGATCAGATGTTTTCAACCTGGTTCCATCTTTATAGTGTGCCTGAATATGTTCTTTGCCATTATCCCTGTGGTAACTTCAAAATCTCACAGCCTCTTTCAACCAGGCAGCCCTGGAAGGGAATGCATTTCTATGGAATTTGCAGCAGCACTGCCCTGGGCAGAAGAGTGGGACCCAGGTGGCTGCCCCAGCAAAGGCCCCACAGGCTGCTGTGAACTGCTGCAGGTCCTGCCTGTGAACTCCCAGCAGGGCTTCCCTTGGGATCCCTTCCCTACCTGGGGCAGCAGCTGCAGGGAGGCAGAGTGGGGCAGGGGTAACGTGTGCCTCCCTGAGTGGAAGGGCCAAAATGGAATTCCCGAGAAATCATCTGCACTCACTAGCCTTTAAATTGCTAACAAAACACTGTGCTCTTCCAAGAAAAGCCTGCTTGCTCTTAACCTGAAAATTAATATATTAATACAAATAATGTCTCTGTACCATTTAAGTACTCTGGAGGGAGAAATAAGAGAATCAAACCCCTTGTTTCTAAGCTCATCACTTTGGAGAATTTCCTGAAAGTGATTAAATTGCTACATTCAAACAGAGAGGGAAAACATGCTGACAGCACATTGCTTTTATTCTGCTTTTGGCAAGTAAGAAGATTTGAGTATCTAAAGTCCCCATTGCATTTTAGGAATGCAAGATAGGGTCAGGAATTGTAGAAAACAGAAGTTGCCATTGTAAGTTGTTGGTCTAGGATCCTGTTCTTCTGATTTTCGAACAAGTGGGCAGGCACTGACAAGTCATTGAAAAGAGAAATTTGCAGATGGTTTGAGAACTGTGGCCATAGTTAGAGAAAGCAGAAAGCTAATTAGTCTTGTAAATATGTAAAAAAACCCCTCCATTATAAAAACTATATTTAATTGATACCTGTGTATTTCTAGTTGAAAAGCTATCATCTACATAGAGTCATTTTTAATAAAATTATTTATAAACATAAAAATCTTTGGTTTCTACCTTTTTAAAAAAGTATAATAGATTTCAGCTTCTTCCACACATCACATATGTAAAAATCTTCAGCTTTTATAATTCACCTCCCATGGGAAAAAATGTATTTGAAAGTGAGAATTTTGAGCTACGATAGTGTAGCAGGACTATAGAAATAAATTTAAAAAATTACTTAGACCAGCTTCAAATCTCATAAATTTGACTTCACAAATAGTAATAGGAAGCAAAGGCATAGGTTTGGGATTATCTGGACTTTTCTTAGGGGAACAGAGGTCCCAGACATCCTCAGGACATCTGAGTAATTACAGACTGGTTCTCTGGGGAATCCCTGTTTGTGTATTTTTGAAAGTACTTCTGAGTAGACAAATTAAGTGCTTTTCATTTTTCTTTGAACCCAAAACATCTTTCAGTTTGAAATTCTTTCCTTTGAGAAAAACCTCAGCTCAGTAAGTACTTCAGTGGTTGGCTCCTCATCTGAAAATGCCAAACTGCAATGATATTTTAGTGGACTAAAGGGCTGGACTCACAAGGGAAGGCTTATGATACTGTAAATTCCACTTAAATCTCAGAGAAAATTGCTTATACTGCATATTGACTGCAGGTTAATGGAAATTCATTCTGCTTTCCCTTCTTTCTCCTTAATCTGAGTATTGAACAGCTTTTGCTATTCAGCCCCTTTGCTTTCTGGGAGGTTATGAAAGAACTGCTGGACTTTTCACTACATTTTTCACATGCTTTCTGGGAGGATCAGCTGCACTTATGCATAACTATTCATAGGTTTTCTTATTCTTTCCATGTTTTTTCCTCCTGGAAGAGTGAAGTACTTGAAAAATTAGACCTAAATATCTATCCTTGCCTAATGATAAAGGTCTGTAACCTTTTTTTCTGGAATAGGATAACACAGTGTTCAGCCAGACTGATTTACACTTACTGCTTCTGATTTTCTAATTTTTCCCAGGCTACGAAAGGGCTGGTATTTCACAGCCGGTGCCAATGACAGTAACTGTTGTACCACCTCTCTTTCCTTCAGTACATGTGTCTGATATTTCTCTTCATATCAGTTTCTGGTTGTACTTCTTACTACCAACAGTATTAGTTTCCAGCTATCAAATATACATTAATATGCAAAGATTGATGACATATAAAATTATTACTAATATTGATAATTTCCCATCATTCCAGTGGATGCTTGAGATTATTACAGCAGAATGTGCTGCTGACAACATAGTTCTGTATTTTTATTTTCTGTGTGTATGTTTATCTTGAGGCCTTTGTGTTTTTAATACACAAAAGAATATGTGAATACTGGAATAGCAACTGCAAGGTATCAGCTGGATGGATCCTCAGGTGCTTTGATTGCCATATCTTCACTGAAATTATTTCCCACTCCCTCTTGTATTTACTTAAGGTATAGACTGTGAGTTTGGACTAAAGCAAGTTGCCTAATGCCACACTGACAGTCTGTGGTAGAGGGAGGAACTGATCCCAAACACATACCTTTACTCCTGAACCATGATTTCTCTGGTTTCTTACTTCATTTTATTGTGTATATGCTTTTGAAATAGTGCAACGTTTTGAATAAGCTCAAATCAGCAAATCTGAAACACAGGATTAATTGACCTTGGCACTACTTGAAGAAAGTCATTAGTGTGCACATCACAGGCTCCTTCCAGCTGCCACTGAAGTTTTTGTTAAGATTTCCCATTACTTCTTCATGACCTGGAGCAGGCTTCAGGAGTGACGGTGTATCCTGTCCAGTTGGAATAGCATTCCAGTTTAACTAAAGATAGATGTAGAGTTTTTAAACAGTGAAAGGAGAAAAAAGGCAAAATAATTTCAAGTGAAAATTATTTGACAAAATGTCCACTGGTGTTTAGTTTACAGTGAGGAAACAAAGCTATTGGCTGAGGAAATTGGTAAAAAACATTTAAAGCCTAAGGAAAGAAACAAATGTTTGAAAAATCTTTCTATCTTATGTCTGTATTTTCTGCAGAGCAAAAGAAAAATATTAAATAAAGTGTCAAGGATCTTTCACAGGAAAGAATTCAGCTAAGCACGAGTGCATGAATTCGAGAAGTTTTTAACATCTGTGACAGCTTGTTTTGTGCTTTGAAATAGAAAGCAATACTAAACAAGAAACATTCAGCTGACACATGTTCCTCAAGTCACTAGAATTTCAGCTATGATCATTGCAATCCAGACATTAAAAATTGACAGATGTGGTGTTTTGCAACTGTGTCTGGTTTCGCCCAAGTCTTGGTCACATTATGGATTCCATGAAAATGAATGATAAAACACTTGTTCCTGTCATTGGGAGAATTCTGTGCCCTGCTATGAAGTTCATATCCAAAACTCTGGCAAGAATATATGAGCAACATTTTCTGTCAGGAAAGAATTCAGGAAAGAATTAAACACACTAATTTTTCTTTGCATCTGCATTACAGAGAACCAAAAATGTCCATCCAAATGATTTGTAGCAGTGTCTGAAAACCACGATGCTTCTGTTTGGCACAGTTGGTACACTGAAACATTGTGTTGCATTGCTCTGTGATTACAGCTGGGAAAGGAACTGGCACCTCAAACTGTGATAAATGTTTGTATGATTTTCTACGAGATAGTAAACACTGCATAAAAAGAAAAATTTAACATTTAAGCAGTTACACTAGCTTTTGCATGGCTTTAGTAACCAGCTAGTAAAATATAAGAGGACATTGCATGACCAGCCAAACCATTTCTACGCACTGTCAGCTTTAAGCTGCTCAGCCCTGCAAGCTTTCTGTGGATTTGCAAGAGCTGAAGTCCAACTTTTCAGTCAACCTTAACGACCTCAGAAATGTTGCAAACATGAAACTGCTGCCATTCTTTATGCATGCTTTGTTGTGAATATTTTCTCCAAATCTTCTTAAAAAACATTTATTAACTGCCACTATAGAGAAAACATTTCTGGAGAATAATCTAGGGAGAGCAGAGGAGAAGCTGCTCTTTAAACTGTGTTTAAACCTTTGAAATTGTGAGCAGTAAGTGGCCATAGATCTTTTACTAGCCCAGGGAGCTGAAGTTGGTTTCATTCTGAATAGAAAGTATTCAGGCTGGGGAAGGTTTTCAGAAGTACACGCATCCAAAATATTACCAGAACAATAGCCAAGAGCAAAGTTCTTGGTCACAATAATACAAGAATATGATTTGAATGCACAAGTATTATTTATCAGTTTATTTATAATAATTAGAAGAGATCATCAGCAATGGTTATTAAATATGTTGGGAAATGCATGCAGTTACATAGATATGTTGTTTTCTCTCAGTATTTTTGAAGAAAAAAATAAAATTTGAAGAATTC
>WEZZ01040112.1:20399-43354 GCA_013400585.1 Chloropsis cyanopogon
AGGCGGTGCCGCGGCAGCCGCGGAGAGGGGCGGGCAGGGACCCCGGCACGGGACACACACAGGGACACACACACAGCACGGGACACACACAGGGACACACACGTGTGCCTGCACAGCCCCCCCAGCCCGCCCTTACTCATCGGAGCCCCCACGCAGAGGCGCTGACTCAGCCCGTGGGCTGCACGGGACGAGCTGTACCCAGCGGCCGCCCGCCCGCTCACCACCCGGGCNCGCTACCACCCACAGGGACCCTGCCACACACCGGGACCCTGCCACACACAGGGACACTGCCACACACAGGGACCCTGGCACACATGGGGACCGTGCCACACACAGGGACACTGCCACACACCGGCTCTAAAGCTCCCGGCAGCACCTTCAGCCCGTATTTACCACAGGAACACAGGGATGGTGCCAGGGCAGTGCCACGTGCTGGCACAGGACCCCGTGGCTGTTCCCTGGTGCCACACCCTGGACTTGGCAGACACTGTGGCCCTGCCAGGCTCCTCTGCTGGCTCCTGCTCTGCCGACGTGACGGGTGCCAGCACGGCTGTGCCACACTGGGCTCTGCCAGCACCACACCTGGCACAGCAGCAGCACACGGGCTGGGCTGAGGGAATCCGGCTGCTTTGCCCTGGGTGATGGGAAGGTGGCACAGGGGACTCCAGGGACCACAGGGCAGCACCACACAGAACACACGAGGTGCCCCCAGCTCCCTGACCTGGCCACTTTCTCCTCCCTTCATCCCTTTGGGTGCTCCCAGCTGCCACGTGGCACCAGGGGAGCAGCCACCGAGGCTCTGAGAGCAGCACCCCTCGCCCATGGCCGTCCCACACTGTCACACCTCCTTGCCACCATCTCTTCCCCAGGACAGCGGCGCCACGACACTGGAAACCACAACACCCGCAGCCCAAGCAGGGCTGGACCTCCTTCAGGCAGCCAAGCTTCTCTGAGACGGGAATTAAACTGGAAATTCAGGGCCCAAAGCAGCTTTGCTGCTTCTTCACGGTTATCAGTTATTTTTAGCATGCTACAATATTTATTAGCAGATACATAAAATGGAGCAAACCAACAAAAGCAGCAAGATCCAGCGACACCCCAGACTTCAAAGGGGGATTATTCTGGGGCTGGACCTGCTCCTGGCTCCCACCCTGCTCCGAGCAGCCCCTGAGAGCAAAACCCTGTGCAGGGCTTGTGCCACAGCCAGCAGGTTTTGGGTCTCCCCACACTGCACCAACTTGGCTGAGGGAAAGAATGTCAGTGAGAAACGGATTAAAAACCCAGTTTGCGACCAACAACCCTATTTCAAAGAGAATTTCGTCCTCCCAAATGACAAAATCCAGGGCAAACGCCTGTGGTCACGAGGAGTAACAAGCGAAGGGAACTGAGCTGATGCCACTGGGCACACAGGCGGAAGGGATGGAGGTTCTGGCATCAGCCCCAAGCAAAGACACAGGGCAGGACACTGGGAGAGCCGGGCACAGCCGGGCTGGGCCAGCACAGAGGCGCTGGGGTCAGTGTGGCACAGGCCCCGGGCACACAAAGCCCCGGAGGAGCGGCGCGGGCGGCCGGAGGAGGAGGAGGAGGAGGAGGAGGAGGAGGAGGATGCGCTCGGGGAGGCAGCGCTCCCGCAGCGGGCTCAGGACGGCAGCACGCCGCCTCCTCCCGGGTATTATTAGCCTGGGAACAGCGCAGGGACAGAGCCCAGAGGCACCAGCCTGGCAGCAGTGATGGGAGCTGGGGAATGGATGCCCCAGTGCCAGCCTGGAGAGCCCCCAGCCCCTCCAGCACAGCCCTGCTATGCCTGGGACAGACCAAGCCCTGCTGCCCACACTCGTCTGCACCACAGGCAGCTCCACAAGAAGTTTCTATCCCAGGGGAAGGGGCAGGACAGCGCTCCCCCTCCTGCAGAGCCCCATTTCTGGCAGGAAAGCACAAAACCTGAAATAGCAGGAGCGCAGGAGCACACACAGACCCCGATCCCCAAAACTCGTCCTGCCTAATTTGCTAACTGGGCCATCGGGAAGGAGAAGGTGAGCAGTGAAAGGAGCTCAGCTCCAGCTCACTTGGCTCAGTGGCACGAGGCCCATCCCGCCGTGATTCCCTGCAGGATCACCTCCCCTGGGCCAGGCACGGCTCCAGCCCCACCACAACACAGGGAGAAACCCTGATCTTAGCAGCGTGAGAGCTCCAGCTTTCAGCAGGATTTAAATAGGCAGGTACGAGCCTTATTTACACCCCTGCTCTCAGGCTGGTTTTGCAAGGCTCCTGCTAATTCCTGAGCTGAGGAAAGGCTTGTCTCAGCCAGTCGGAACACGCCGCTCCGCGAGCGCAGAGCCCACGCTCTAAACTTAGTACTCAGAGCTTTATATACTTTATGTAAATATGCTCCGTGTGCCATTGATTTACCCAGAGCCTGGATCTTACACGTTATTCCATCACAAAATGGCGAGCGACACTCCTTCTTCGCGAGGTGGTTTTCAGTTTGGGTTTGCTCAGAATGACAGTGGGCTTTCAGATAACGCCCAGAAAGGCAAATTTAAATAAAAAGCCTGTTAAATATGCCAGATGCACGGGGGGAAAGTAACACACAAAGCACAGTGTAAGATTTTGGGACTGCACTCCAAGGAGAAGCTCTGCCTTACCCAGGGGTGAGGCTTCACCTGCAGCCAGGTGTCCACCAGCACCTCAGGGCTGCTGCTCTCATCTCCATTCCCCAGGAATGGGTGGAATCTCAGCCACCCCACACTCTGAAGCACAGCCAAACGCCTTTCTCAGCTTGGCATGACCTGACCCCCTGTAAGGGCTGGGGAAAGCTTCCCTGCCAGGCTCAGCAGCTTCCCCAAGACCCCACTGACACGCACCAACCACTCGAGCACTGCAAACCGAGACCTTGATTGATTGAGGTTGTCAGCTTCAAATTCACATCTTAAGAACCATCTAAATAAAATTCCCAGTCTGAAGGAGGAAAAAGAAACCCCATTTGTGATCCGAGCAGGCAGGGAGGCAGCCAGGGTGGTCGTGCCCAAAGCCAGGGCACACACCAGAGCCACCCAACAGCTCCAGAAAATCTTTTCTGGGTTTCTAGGTTGGAGAGGCCTCAAATAACTCCCCCGTGCCGCGCCCCCCCCCGCCTCCCGCATCCACTTCCAATTCACGAGAGCCGCTGACCTAATTAGCAGTGTCAGCACGTGGCGGCGCCGGGCAGCGGCTCCGGCTGCTGGGATTCTTCCAGGATTCTTCCAGGATTCTCCCAGGATGCTGCCACGGGGCCGGGTTGGCAGAGCTGGGGCTCCTGGGGCACCCCCGGCTGCGGGGGCACAGCCAGAGCCCCCCCAGAGCCGGGCACACGGCGGGGCTGAGGCACGGCGGGCAGTCCCCGTGCCAAAGCCAAAGCCAGTCACCCTGCTTTGGGTCAGACAGAGAATTAGGAACACGAGCAGATGAAAAGGGAACGAGCTGCTGCCAAGCCCCAGCTCGGGCAGGCGCTGCTGTCCCGCACAGACAGCCAGGGCACACAGCCCTGCCACCTCCCCAAGGCCACGGTGACAGCTCGGGGGTGGGGATCAAAGAGCGGCTGAGAATGTCAAACCCCGAGCTGTGAGGAGCACACGCTGCTGTCAGCGCAGGTGGAACAGCACTGAGCTCCAGCCGAGCCTTTGATAGCCACAGCCTCGCTGGGAAATGAGTTCAACCCTCCCACCCCAGCCGGGAACGTGAGAACACAAGGGCAGCGCTGAGCTCCACCACAGAAATCATCACTCCAGATCCTTCTCGGTGCGTTTGGCACCGACCAGGCTGAGCCCAGGGCAGCGCTGAGCCCAGGGCAGCACTGAGCTCTGCCACAGAAATCATCACTCCAGATCCTTCTCGGTGCGTTTGGCACCGACCAGGCTGAGCCCAGGACCGGCCTCAGGGACAAGAGGGGACCCGCAGCAGGCAGGAGCTGCCTTGGGGTGACCAGCACAGCACAGCCATGAATTTTGGGGCCAGAAAGTCGAGGGGAGCACATAGCAGGCACCTAGCACCGGCAGGGATGCAGAGCAGGGAGGGGCTGCGCCCACTGCAGCTCTCATCCCAAGGAGGGATTGGTCAGGAGCAGTGGCACAGAGCAGTGGGAAAAGAGAAAGGAAAGGTCAGGGAGGAGAGAGGACTGTGCTGGATCGATGCAGCAGGATGGAATACCTGGAAGGAGCAAACACGGGGAGAAAGGAGGATTTGTTTAAGCAATCACGAGGGGGAATAGTGAGAAATGGGATAAGAGGAAAAAGAAGTTAGGCTGATTAGCAGGGGAAGAGCGTCTGAGCTGGGGAACAGACTCAGGGCAAAGCTGCTGAAACCCCAGCACAGCACATGGGCAAAGTGAGCAGAGGATCCTCAGCCCGGACAGCTTTCCCTCATTCCCAGAAATTGCTGCTTGCAGGGCAGCCTGCAGACCCTGGAGCAGGCACTGTCCCCTCCCTGCAGCCCCACACGCCCTGTGTGTCACCAAGGCAGGCAGGGAGGTTGGGTGATGTGTCCAGCCAGGCACAGCCGTGCTGGATCCCAGCCCGGGATATCCCAGGCTCTTCCACAGCCAGGAAGGAGAGCAGAGCTGGGGATGAGCCCTGAGCCAGCCCCTCCTGTAATATGGCAAATCAAACCAGCCCCACAGCAAGGAATGGCCACCACTGGCCACCACAGGAGCCTGAACACATTTCCCTGCCTTCTGCGGGGACACTGACCCTGCAAAGCCACAGGAACCCCCAGAACCACAGCAGAGCCCTGCACATTTCCCAGGCAGGGCACAACCTCCCCCTGCCCTGCCCTGCTGCAGCCAGAGCTCGGTGGGGATCAGAGCTGCTGCGGGTGATCCAGGGTGATGGGAGAGGCAGGGCAGACCCTGGGGAGCCAGCCCCAGAGCCTGCAGGCTCAGGCTGCCTCCCTCCCTCGGGAAAGGCTGTCTCCCCTCGTTCTGCTCACACCTGCAGCAGCCCAGCCCTGCCCCGCTGCTGCCCGGCCCCAGCCACGCACACATGTGGTGTTACATAAAATTCAGAGAGCAGAGCAGCAGGGAAACGCTGGCTCCAGCCGGCTCTGCTTCACCTTCTCCTGCCTCAAACCTTCCCCCAGCGCAGGAACAGCCCGGATCAGCAGCTCAGTGCACAGATTTGGGACCCAAACGCTCATGACACAGCCCTGAGCTGCACAGGCACTTCCAGGAACACTCCCAGGGATCCAGGGGCGGCCACAGCTGCTCTGGGCACCCTCTGCCAGGGCCGCTCCCCCCTCCCAGGGAAGAATTTCTCCCCAATATCCCATCTAACCCTGCCCTGTGGCAGTGGGAAGCCATTCCCCCTGTCCTGTCACTCCAAAGTCCCTCTCCAGCTCTCTTGGAGCCTCTTTAGGGGTTTCTCTTCCCTTGCTGGGTTTGGGCACGTGTCCTCCCTCAGCCTGAATCCCAGTGAAGCCTGGAGAGAGTCACCTGGAGCCGCTGAGCTTTGAGTCCTTCCCGATTTGACTTTCACACAAACCTCGTGACCTGGTTTGTGCAAGCTCCGTGTCGTTTGGAGCTTCCTGACCTACACCTAAAATTATTTCTCCTGGTGGGAATAGCCAAATGAGGTTTCAATGACACAAGTTTATAAAACCCCCCAGGTTATTTGGCACAGTGGTATTTAATGCTTAAAGCAGTCCCATGGGAGCTGGGGTGGGTGAAGGCAGAGGCTGAGCTCGGCCCCACTGCCCAGCCAGGGTCCCCCACTGTCACCTGGGTCAGGCCCAGCCTCTCAGGACAAACAGCCAGCCCAGCATTGCTGTTTAGGCTGAATTACAGCCAGTTTTGTCTCAGCCCGATGCAGAAATCCAATTGCTCACAGTGCTAATATGATTTGATAAATACTTTGAACCAACATAACTTCATTGCTGAGCTGCTGATTCAATCCAGGTCCCAAACCCATCATGACCTTGATTTCACGGCCTGATCACAACAGGCCTTTAATGAAATTACAGCACTTGAGCTTCCTTGGTGATTGTTTAATCTTAATATTGTTTTCATTCTTCTTCATCAGAGATGTGAAGTGAATGGAATTGGTTTGCTCTCCTGCTTTTCAGCACAGGTCAAGCCCCATCTCAGTCACTCCACGAGGAGGATGAGGCATGTGAGGCTCTCAGGCCTCACTCCTGGTGTGGAACAGCAGCTCAGGACTGATCCATAAGGAACAAAAGCCTGGCTTAATGTGACACAGCGGCAGCAACCCCCAACCAGAGCAGTGCTCCTGCCCAGGACAGGGCCTGGGAGCTGGGATATCCAACCCTACAGTGGCACTTGGAGCTGGTTTAGAGCTACGTGAGTTGTCTGGGCTGCAAACCACGAGGTGTTTGAACTCCTCAGCCACTTCACACTGCAGCACTCGTCCTGGTCTGGAAAACTCCACAAAAGCAGCCCGAGGCAGTGGCCAGGTGATGTGGGACTCGCAGACAAGCCTGGGGCAGCTCTCTCCATGCAACGAGGGGCTGGTGCAGCTCAGCCTCCTGCTAGTCTGTGAGCATCAAACCCCATCAAGCCCCTGCTGCAAAGCTTCTGCTCCCTGTGTGCAGTCCCTGCTGAACTCCAGGATTTATTTCTGCTCCATAAAGGGGGAACAGCTGAATGAGACAGGTGAGATGTTTGGGCTCTCTGATTGATTCAGCAGCGTGGAAACCCAGCCAAGGGCTGTCCTCTGCCAAAACCAGGTGGCCCCAGACCTGCTCTGGCTCTGACAAATGTTACATAAAGCCCGAGGTCCCTGCAGGACAGCCCTGCTGCTGCCACCACCAGTCCCAGCCAGCCATCTCCTGGCAGGTGATGACAGGATGTGGTCACTCCACAGGTGGTGAAGAGGCAGAAAGGAGCAGCTCTGCTTCCTGGAGCATTAAATATGAAGGAAGATGATGACAGAGCATCAGACTCCTGGCTGGCAACTGCTCCAGCAGCTTCACGGGGACCAGCCTTCGGAAGAGCAAGATGTTACTGCCACCTCCGAGGAGGTGACACTTGCATCAACAGCAGCTTCTCCCACGAGGAGAGAAGGAACCAGCCTCAGCCCATTAGGAGGCTCCAGCCAGCCCTGGCTGATGGGTCTGTGCTCCCCAGGCACCAGCCTGGCGCAGCTGTCAGCACCCCAAAACCATTCCCAGGTGCCTGAGCAGCTCCGAGGAGACCACCAGAGGTTTGGCAAGTGGCCACAGGGGTGGCTTTGGGCCAGCTCAACAAACCAGGCTGCCTGTGGCTCTGCTTTAGCCAGGCTGAGCAGAGCAAAGCCCCACACAGCTCTGTAGATGCTCCTGATCCACGCAAACCTGGTTTCACCTCCTCAAAGCCCAGTTCCAGCTCCCCAAAGCCCCAGCCAAGGCTCTCTCCTCAGGCCAGCACCAACACCCACACAGCTCCAGCTGGACCCCACTTGCTGCAATCCCCCTCTCTCCAATGCCCACGCAGAGGTAAACCAGTGGGGTTTTGGGTGTCCCCCAAAACTCTTTTTCTGCTGAGGACACACTGGCTGTGCAGTCAGCAGAGAAAAGAGGGGAAATGCCCTCTTGGCTGCATTCAGCAATTTTAACTTTGTGCTTAGATCTAAGGCAAAGCAAACCCCTGCTGAGTGCAGCAGAGCAGGCACAGAATCACAGAAAACTCCGAGCTGGAAGGGTCTCATAGCTCTGTAAGCTCCAAAGCCATCATAAGGCTTTTTTGGAGATAAGCACTTCCTAAATACTTACTGCTGAAAGATTAAAGGGAATGAGCTCTGATCCTGTTGCCCTGCCTGGAGAGCTGTGCTGACAGGGCTGCCCCATCCCTGCCACACCACGGCGGGAGGCTCAGCCCACCCTGCACCCCCTCCGTGGGATTCCTGTGGGATTCCCTCCTGTGGGATGGGCATCCCTGCCCCGGGGCTGGCACCACGGGGCTGCCTCTGGCACCAGCTCCCCTCTGTTCTCCCTGCAGCAGCAGCTCTGCCAGGTGGGGGTGGCAGAGGTTTGATCCCCGTGTCCCCCCACGCCGGGCTCAGGGCTGACAGGGCTTTTCTCACACATCACATCACATTACACATGACACGACACATGACACATGACACAGCACAGAGCACACAGCACAGAGCACAGAGCACAGAGCACACAGCACACAGCACAGAGCACACAGCACACATCTCACAGCACAGAGCACAGAGCACACAGCACAGAGCACAGAGCACACAGCACACAGCACACAGCACAGAGCACACATCACACAGCACAGAGCACACAGCACACAGCACAGAGCACAGAGCACAGAGCACACATCTCACATCACACCGCTCTGATTCACCGCAGCCGCCCCCGGTACCGCCCCCACGTCGGGGGAAGGGGCACGGGCACAAAAAATACACAAGAAAACACCCTGGATCGGGCACGGTAGGAATTCCTCACCCCTTGGGGCCACTGGGGAAGGCAAAGGGTGAGAGCAGTGGGGCGGTGGATGGAGCAGGGCGGGCAGCTCCAGCTGCACTCTGTGCTGTGGCCGTGGGAACAGCCCGTTCCCAGAGCTGGCTGCAGCCCCACATCGCTGCCACCCACACCTCCCCAGCAAATCCTTACCAGGGCTCTGCCACAGCCTGGCCACCCCCACCGGGCAGCACCGAATGCCCCCTCGTGTCCCCAGGCCAGGCTCTGTCCCCAGCCTGATGCTCTGTCCCCAACCCAGGCTCTGTCTCCAGCTCTGTCCCCAGCCCTGTCCCGAGCCCAATGCTCTGTCCCCAGCCCTGTCCCCAGCCCCAGCTCTGTCCCCAGCTCTGTCCCCATCCCCGGCTCCTACCTCCCCCGGCTTGTCCGAGTACTTCTGCGGGTTCTTGCTGCCCTGGCTCTTCTTGCGAAGTTTCTTCAGCTCTGCCTGGCACTTGTCCAGGGAGTCCCCCTTGCTCCTCTGCTCTGTCTGGTATTTCTTCAGGGCAGCCTGGGTGCCACAGGAGAGAGTTCTGAGCCCTGGCCACAGCCCCTGCTGCCGAGGGCTGGCAGAAAGGAGCAGAGCCCCTCTGGGGTCCCAGGTGGGATCCCAAGGCCCCGGGAGCAAACGGGACACGGCTGCGCTGTGCGAGGTGACACCACGTGAGTGACACGGGGACCTGTCTGTGACAGGGGCAGAGCTGGGGTGACGTCCCCAGCAGGGAGCAGGTGTTGGGGAGCCCCGGGAGCCCCGGGCTGGGCCAGACTCACACACACAGAACTCACACTCAGGTACCGGGAGTCCAGCTCCACCTTCTGCTCCAGCTGCGTCAGGAGCTCGTTGTGGAAGGACTTGAGCTGCAGGGAGAGAGGAAACACACAGAGCTGGGGGAGGGCTGGCAGAGCCCGCCTGGGCAGCAGCAGGTGGCACTGGAGAGGGGCTGCACGGGCTGGGAGCAGCGAGGGACAGGCTCAGACAGGGCCCAGCAGGGCTGAAGGGGATGCCCAAGCGATGCAGAGATTAGCAAATCCATGGCAGAGGGGCTGGTGTCAGCTGGACAAGGCATGGGAAGGCATTTTGCACTGCCAGGGACCCTGGCACGCCAGGCTGGGCACTCACCATCTCCTCCAGCTGGTTCTGGATCTGCCTGTGCACCTCTGCCATCTGGAAGAGCACGTCCCCTGCAGAGACAGGACAGGGAGGCTTTGAGAACCCAGCTCAGGGCACAGCCCGGGGCTGGGGCAGGCAGCACCCTGCTGGCACACAGGGGTCCCCAGCCAGACCGGGGGGGCTCCTGGTGTACCCCCATGCCCACCTTTGGGGAGCTGCAGTGAGGCAGTGCTCACCTGGGACAAACAGATAAACCTGGGGAGCAGGAAGGGGAACAAGGACGAGCAGCAGGGGCAGCCCTTGCTCCCTCAGACACAGCCCTGGCACCCTCAGACACAGCCCTGGCACCCTCAGACACAGCCCTGGCACCCGGTGCAGGGCACAGGACACGGGGTGAGCCCTGGGACCCCCACTGTGGCCAAGCAATCCCAGCTCTGTTCTGCCTCTTCCTCTCATTTTCCGTGTCCAGAGCAGGCCTGCAGCCCCACGGCCAGAGCTGCTCCTGGAGGAAGGGCTGTGTGCTGCCTCAGCAGGAGCCCCAGCGTGGCTGGAGCCAGGCACACACACGGGAGCACCTTTTGGGAGCAGAGCCAGCACTAAGAGCCCTGTCTCTGGGTCAGAGCGAGCCTTGGGACAGCCCAGCTCTGTCAGCTCTTCTCAGGGCTGGCTTGGGAAGCTTTTCCTTCCAGCACGGCAGGCTGCAGCTTCCCGAGAGGCTCCCAGCCTCTGTGGAGCTGTTTGCACACAAAACCCAGCAAGGGGCACGAGTGGGAGCCTCTCCCAGCACAGCTGGGCCAGCCCCAGCCTGTCCCCCCATGTCCCCCCATGTCCCCGGGCACAGGGGCCAGGTGCCAGCTGAGTGTCAGCACCCCCAGCTGCCCAGGCACAACCTGCCTCAACGCTGCTTCGCTCTCCTGGCTGGAGCAGTTTGTACTTTGCACCACACACCGTGTCCCAAACCCTCTGCAAACATTAAAATCCGATCCCTTGGCAGGCAGTGGGCCCTGCTGCAGTGCCAGGACCGCCTGTGGCACCGGCTGGCGGCAGTGCCACCGTCCCCTGTGCCCAGGGTGTCCCCCAAAGGGAGAGCTGCTGGGATGGCAGAGCTGCAGCCCAGGAGACAGCGGCGTGCCGAGGTTTGCCCGAGCCCGCCGCGGCTTTTCCAGCCGGCTCCGAGCCCGGCAGAGCCCCCACACCCGGCCACCACACGCTCTGCAGTGTCACATGTCACAGGTCACCAGCAGGAGCGCCAGGAAATCGCTCCTGTCTGGGCTGGGACAGCTCAATGGTGGGAAGTGCCTGAATTCCCACTAAAGGAGGCCCTGGCTTTGTCAGGGCTATCAATGCAAGGGTGGCTCTCTCTATTCCCAAAGCTTGCACCACCCCCTGCCCCTCTCCCTTCCCGTCTGCTGGGCTGGAAATCCCGGGAGCGCTGCCCGGGGGGGTCTGGCCACCATTACAGAGCCCCTGGCCCACCCTAGAGCAGGGACTGGGGCACCCAGGAATGACACCCATGTCCCCAGACCCAGCCCTGGGCACCCCCTGCTTTGGGCCCACAGTCTCTGCCCCCCTCCCACACTCCTGTGCAGGGAACTGGCCCGCTCCCAGCGTCTCCCAGCGCTGATATCCATCTCCTGGGTTTGTCCTGCAGCACCACCCCCCCTCCCCCGGCTCCTGTCGGGGCCTTCCAGCCCCACATCAAAGCCAGCAGGGCACGGAGCCTTTCCCAGGCACGGCCTCGCTGTGTCCCAGCTGCGCAGGGGACACTGCTGTCCCCCCAGCGCGGCACCACTGGGGGCAGGAAGGCAGCGGGACCCTCGCCCAGAGCCTGCCCCCAGTTCCTCCCAAGGAACCAGCTCCAGGCTTCCCAGCACCACTGAATCCTCCCTGGGCGCAGGATCTGAACTAAATCCCCTAAAAGCAGCAGCAGCAGCAGCAGCAGGGTGTGAATTCCCACCGAGCACCTCGCCACCCCATACCGCACCCCAAACCCAGCCCAGGGCTGCAGGGATGTCCCGTGGGACACCACGGGAGCTGGGAAGCCTAAACCGCCCAAAACTCCGCTTGGGAAAGAATCTGTGCCAGCGGTACCACGGTGACATCCTGGGGGGAACGTCTGGGAATTCTGGGGAGCCCCCAGGGGGATCGGGGGCAGGGCTGGGACCGGGGCACGGGGCACAGACCCCGGCAGCAGCACAGCCGCCCACCCCCGGGGCGTTTCGCACCGGCTGCCGGAGGGATTTGCGGATTAAACACCTGAAGTCCCTCCGTGCAGCAGGACGGGAGCTCGCAGGTCCTAGCGAGCTGCCAAAACACCTCCTGCAGGTGAGGCAGCCCGGGTGGAGCATCCCAGCTGCGCCCAGGGGTGCGAGCAGAGCCGGGGAAGGGCAGGGGGCAGAGCCCGGCTTCTCCCCTCCCCGCAGGCTGCCCGGGGAGGAGGAGCTGCTGCTGACTCACAGTATCGCTCTGCGAGGAGAACCATCGGACCTATTGTGGGCCCTTCCCTTCCACACCCTGCCCACAACCGGCAAACAGGTTGTTCCACATCCCTGCCGGCCCTGCTGGCACCGCGGCGGCCAGCTGCCCCTCCAGAAGGTCAAGCAGTGGGAACCCGGCTCTCGAGGGTTTGCTTCGGAGCTGTCAGAGACTCGAGGTGATTTTCTGACCCCCCTCTAAAACAGGATGTGGGCCATTTCTAATAAAAACACCAACTCTGCATCAATCAAGGAACAAAACTGTCCCGGGACAGAACACGTGCAGGGCTGCGGCAGGAGGGGGTGGCCAGGGGACCACCTCCCACCAGCAGCATCGTGGCTGTCCCCCGGGGTCAGCACATCCCCTAAAAACCAGCCAGCAACACCCCTGCTCACACAGCTCCTCGGTGCTGAAGATGCGGTGCAGCCAAAGGCCAAACCCAGTGGAGGCAGAGGTGGCACTCGGGGCACAGTTTCACGGTGGGCTCAGCGATCTTTTGAGCTTTTCCACCCTGGACAACCCCACTGGACACTCCTGCGATGTTTTTTGCCCTTCCCTCACAGCAGCAGGGTCTGCCCGGGCTCACAGAGCCAGCACGGAGCAGCCCCCAGGGCCGGGGGGCTTCCACTCCAGCCCAGCCCGGCCCGGCCCGGCCCGGTTCCGTGCGGCTGCTGGGAGGATCCGAGCGCAGGGGAAGGAGCCAGCGTGGGGAAACAATCAGCTTCTCCCCGCTGACTCACCCCTTTCCTCTCCACCACGGTTTCACTTCTGCCAGCCCCAGAGGAGCAGCGATGTGCTGATAACCCATCAGATGTGCCGATAACCCACCAGCGCTGCTCCGGCCCCGCCTGGCACGGCTCGTTTTGGGTTTGTTTGTTAGGAGAGCAGGTAAAGGCAGCAGCAGGAGCTTCCCAAGGCACCCTGGCTTGGGTTCCAGCTCCCGGCTCCCTCGGGCTGGGCAGTTGTCACTGTCCCTTTCACCAGGGGTACATCACACTGGGATGTTCCGTGCTCCCCACAGCCCCCCTGCTTCTGGGTCTGCACCAGGAGGCACAGCCCAGTGAGTCCCCAGCGCTGTGGCAGGAGCCAAAGTGGTGGCACTGGTTAATTAAACACCCCCACATTGCGCAGCCTGGTCCCAGAGGGGGAGCAAACCCCTCCAGGACCTGGGGCTGGCCCCACACCCGGCCTAAACCCCTCCTCAAACCTGCCGAGCTCCCCCCGTGCTGGTGGGGGCAGAACCCAGCCCGGGGACACCCACGGGACCCCTCCATGGCCCGGGAGGAGGGAACATCCCTGCAGGGCCCTGGGGACACCCACGGGACCCCTCCATGGCCCGGGAGGAGGGAACATCCCTGCAGGGCCCTGCCCGGGCACACGGCAGCTGGGAGCCCTGCAGGTTGTCACCGCCACCAGGGGAGGTGACACCCAGATTTTACACACGCCTGCCACACGCTGGGAGCCCCAGCCAGCCCACCGGGGCCTCCCAGATGCTCCCTCAGAGCCCTGCAGCACCACGTACCGAACAGGGGCTGGGGAGAGTGAGCCTGGGCTGGCTGCTCCCTGTGGCAGGGACGGGGCAGTGGGGAAAGGCTGCCTTGTGTTTCTGCACCCTCAGCACGCCCCTTCCTGCAGCTTCCTCTCCCCCACCAGCACAAAGCTGTCGCCCACAAGGTGTGTTTGTTGTTAATTAAAATTTAAAGGATCGCCAGAAAGGGCTCGGCTCGCAGGCAGGAGCTCACCTCCCCAGCAGGGACCCTGCCACAGAGGACAGGAAAACATTCCCTGGAGTTCTGTGCCACCCTGGCACCGCTCTGGCTGGTTGCCAGTGGGCACCAGCAGCTCTGCTGGTCCCACACCCTGCACAGGAGCAGCAGCTCCAGCAGCCCCCGATCCCCCTCGGGGCCCCACGGCCACCTTGGCACCTGTGGGATCTACATCCACACCTCTGCCGGGCAGGAGCACCGACCCACAGCAACCCAAATCCAATTAATTAACAGATTAATCCCTGTTCCCAGAGGATCTGGGGCAGCTCAAACCGCCGGGAGCCGGGACAGACCCCGGAGCTGCAGGGCAGAGAGAGCCTGAGCTCAGGGGTGGCCTGGAAGTGTCCGAGGCCAGGCTGGACAGGGCTTGGAGGAGCTGGGACAGCGGAAGGTGTCCCTGCCCGTGGAAGGTGTCCCTGCCCCTGGAAGGTGTCCCTGCCCGTGGAAGGTGTCCCTGCCCATGAAGGTGTCCCCGCCCGTGGCAGGGGTGGAGCTGGATGAGCTGTGAAATCTCATCCAAGCCGTGAAGGTGCCACATCCTGATTTGATTGTGGAAATAAAAAGCCATTGATGTGCCAGGGGCTCCTTTCAGCTCAACAATGGTTGAGTAATCACTGCCTGCGCTGCCCTTTCACAGCCCGGTGTGTCACCCAGGGCAGCTGCTCTCATCCCAGGGACCTTCCTGAAACAAAAGCCCCTCCAGGGCTGGAGGTGCTCCCTGCGGCGCTGCTCAGCCCCAGCGTCCCGGGGGAACGGCTCCAGCTCCGCTCAGCAGGAGAAGAAAACCCCTTTCCACGACTTTGCCATGGCCTAGTTTTCAAGAAGGACAAAAGAAACGACATTTTGAGCAGCATCCAAGGGACCCGGGCAGGAGCTGGACGGGGGCCAAAGTCACCTGAGGACTCATGGATGAGGCTGGAGCTTCTTGGGAGGGGCTGCAAACCTTCCCTGGGCACACACAGGCTCCTCACTGCAGCTTATCCTCCCTCAAGCCACTGCCACAAGCACCACGGGGTGAGGAACAGCCCGAGGAGCCTCTCTGGAGGGCACCTGCGGGCACAGACCTGATCCCAGTGCCAGCAGGGACCTGCAGGAGCAATGACAGCTCCGAGCACCACCGGGGTCGGGCACACCCCAAACCTCGGCTGGGGGTTCAGACAGGCCCCCCCAGCTGAGATCTCAGCCCCCAGAGCCGATTACAGCTCGAGGGCATTGCTGCAGTTCTTGTGGCCACTTCTCCATTCCCACGTGGGATTATCCTGTCTGCTCCTAAAATCTGATGGGGAATTTGGGAGAAATGCACGGTGCCAAGCAGCCCCAGGGGCTGAGCCCAGAGCTGAGCCCAGAGGGCTCCGTGCTCCACCAGACAAGCCTGCAGCACCCTGCCTGGGCTGGGCTGGGACCTCCTGCCCCAGGAAGGACAGCAGGAAAAAGCACCAGGCTGGGGCAGAGAGGGTTTTGGAGGGAGGACAATGATCTCTGATTTCACCCAGGCTGGGGCAGAGAGGGTTTTGGAGGGAGGACAGTGATCTCTGATTTCACCCAGGCTGGGGCAGAGAGGGTTTTGGAGGGAGGACAGTGATCTCTGATTTCACCCAGGCTGGGGCAGAGAGGGTTTTGGAGGGAGGACAGTGATCTCTGATTTCACCCAGGCTGGGGCAGAGAGGGTTTTGGAGGGAGGACAGTGATCTCTGATTTCACCCAGGCTGGGGCAGAGAGGGTTTTGGAGGGAGGACAGTGATCTCTGATTTCACCCAGGCTGGGGCAGAGAGGGTTTTGGAGGGAGGACAGTGATCTCTGATTTCACCCAGGCTGGGGCAGAGAGGGTTTTGGAGGGAGGACAGTGATCTCTGATTTCACCCAGGCTGGGGCAGAGAGGGTTTTGGAGGGAGGACAGTGATCTCTGATTTCACCCAGGCTGGGGCAGAGAGGGTTTTGGAGGGAGGACAGTGATCTCTGATTTCACCCAGGCTGGGGCAGAGAGGGTTTTGGAGGGAGGACAGTGATCTCTGATTTCACCCAGGCTGGGGCAGAGAGGGTTTTGGAGGGAGGACAGTGATCTCTGATTTCACCCAGGCTGGGGCAGAGAGGGTTTTGGAGGGAGGACAGTGATCTCTGATTTCACCCAGGCTGGGGCAGAGAGGGTTTTGGAGGGAGGACAGTGATCTCTGATTTCACCCAGGCTGGGGCAGAGAGGGTTTTGGAGGGAGGACAGTGATCTCTGATTTCACCCAGGCTGGGGCAGAGAGGGTTTTGGAGGGAGGACAGTGATCTCTGATTTCACCCAGGCTGGGGCAGAGAGGGTTTGGAAGGAGGACGATGATCTCTGAGTTTTGTCCGTGGAGGCTGGGAACAGGAGCTGCAATCCCAACCCGAGCACCCCACGGTGCTGGCTGACACCTTGAAGCAGTTTTCCCTAGAAACTCATGGAAGAAAACCCCACTCAGGGAGGGAGCTGGGGGCACAGCATTGATGGAAGCAGCAATGAAGAGAATTCCTGTTTATTGCCATGAAATGAATTTCCCGTCCCTGGCAGTGCCCAAGGCCAGGCTTGGAGCACCCTGGGACGGTGGGAGGTGTCCCTGCCATGGCAGGGGCGGCTCTGGGTGGGCTCTGAGGTCCCTCCCAGCCCAAACCAGTCGGGGATGCTGTGAAATAACGCAGAGCCCCTTCCCGGCCCTGCCGGCATTCCCGGCAGCGATAAGGCAAAGGTGTTCCCAGGAAAAGCTGCAGCTCGGGCAGCACAGCCCCGGCCCGGAGCAGCTCCAGCCCTGCCGACACCTCTGCTGGGAGCGGGCTTTGTGTCCCAGCTGTTATCAGCTCCGCTGAGCCGCAGCCAGAAATGTTATCTGCACTTTCTCCTGCCCGCAGCAGCTGCCACAGCAAATATCAGCAGGATCAGCAGAGCACGAGGCTCAGGAGCAGCCAGGAGCCTCCCTGGGATGTGTCCACACCACGGGGGGAAGGAGCAGGGATTGGGGAACATTTTACACCCCAAAACACTCGAGCCACGCCTGGGGAGACGGCACCAGGGACATCAAACCCTTGTCCTGCNGAGCCCAGAGGGCTCCGTGCTCCACCAGACAAGCCTGCAGCACCCTGCCTGGGCTGGGCTGGGACCTCCTGCCCCAGGAAGGACTGCAGGAAAAAGCACCAGGCTGGGACAGAGAGGGTTTTGGAGGGAGGACAATGATCTCTGATTTCACCCAGGCTGGGGCAGAGAGGGTTTTGGAGGGAGGACAGTGATCTCTGATTTCACCCAGGCTGGGGCAGAGAGGGTTTGGAAGGAGGACGATGATCTCTGAGTTTTGTCCGTGGAGGCTGGGAACAGGAGCTGCAATCCCAACCCGAGCACCCCACGGTGCTGGCTGACACCTTGAAGCAGTTTTCCCTAGAAACTCATGGAAGAAAACCCCACTCAGGGAGGGAGCTGGGGGCACAGCATTGATGGAAGCAGCAATGAAGAGAATTCCTGTTTATTGCCATGAAATGAATTTCCCGTCCCTGGCAGTGCCCAAGGCCAGGCTTGGAGCACCCTGGGACGGTGGGAGGTGTCCCTGCCATGGCAGGGGCGGCTCTGGGTGGGCTCTGAGGTCCCTCCCAGCCCAAACCAGTCGGGGATGCTGTGAAATAACGCAGAGCCCCTTCCCGGCCCTGCCGGCATTCCCGGCAGCGATAAGGCAAAGGTGTTCCCAGGAAAAGCTGCAGCTCGGGCAGCACAGCCCCGGCCCGGAGCAGCTCCAGCCCTGCCGACACCTCTGCTGGGAGCGGGCTTTGTGTCCCAGCTGTTATCAGCTCCGCTGAGCCGCAGCCAGAAATGTTATCTGCACTTTCTCCTGCCCGCAGCAGCTGCCACAGCAAATATCAGCAGGATCAGCAGAGCACGAGGCTCAGGAGCAGCCAGGAGCCTCCCTGGGATGTGTCCACACCACGGGGGGAAGGAGCAGGGATTGGGGAACATTTTACACCCCAAAACACTCGAGCCACGCCTGGGGAGACGGCACCAGGGACATCAAACCCTTGTCCTGCAGTGAGGGACCCCGAGTCCCCACCGGCAGGTTTGCAGTGTGGGCAGACCCCGAGCTGCCCTGCAGGCTGGGGGGGTCCCCCAGCTCCTTCTGCCCCCATTTCCCCGCGGGAGGAGGGCAGAGCTGGGTGTCCCCAGCCCCGCAGAGGCAGGCAGCTCCTCCAGGCTCTGCGCAGCCCTCGCAGCACACAGGGCTCTTTGTTTTATTTATTAAACAGGAGCAGATTGCTCCAGGCAGCTTTAATCCACCACTCGGTTTCCATAGACACTCTCTGCTTTCCCAGCACAATTCCGAGGCGGCAGCAGGGCTGGGGGGAGCGGGGTCTGACACCAAATCCCGAGCCCAGGGGCTGCTCCCCGACTCCCGCAGCCTCGAGAGTCGTTTCAGCTCAACCTCTCTGTTAATTGCCTGCCCCGGAGAGATGCTTTAATGAGCGCTTTGCCTGAGCACTGAGCCAGAGCTGCGGGAGGGATGGAGGGGGAGGAGGAGGGGTTCACCTGGGGCTGCAGACACCAGAGCAAGGCCCACCTCACTCCAGGAGAGCCTTGACAAGGTGCAGCATCCCAGGGGGAGCTGGGAGGGTCACCCCAAACCATGGGGGGAGCAGCAAGAGTCACCCCAAACCGTGGGGGGAACTGGGAGGGCCACCCCAAACCATGGGGGGAGCTGGGGTGGTCACCCCAAACCATGGGGGGACATGGGAGGGCCACCCCAAACCATGGGGGGACATGGGAGGGCCACCCCAAACCATGGGGGGACATGGGGTGGTCACCCCAAACTGTGGTGGAGACATGGGGTGGTCACCCCAAACCACGGCTGTGAGGAGGGAGGACACAGGAGGGTGTCTGGGCAGTAGGGAGCCTGGAAAAGCAGCTCCCACAGGATTTACTGGGAAATCAGGGTGAGAAAGGGGAAGCAGGCAGCAGGGCTCGTGCCCGTGACGTTTGCCATCGACTGGGCAAACACGAGTCCCTGGCAGTGGGCACGGGGAGGCTCCAGCAGGGCAGAGCTGCTGCGCAATGCCAGGGCACAGTGCCAGCCCCAGTGACACGGGGTGACCTCCTCCAGGGGGGCAGCTCAGCCCCAGCTCCCCAAATCTGCTGCTTCTCCTTCGCCGAGTGAGAAAAAACCAGCACAAAGCTGCTCTGCAAAACCAGCACGAGGCAGAGCAGCTTTGGGGTGACCCCCAGAGCATCAGGGTTTTCCAAACTGCAGCAGCAGTGAACACAGAGACACTGGGACAGGGCAGGGGCAGCTCCTCGCTCAGCTCCTGCTCCCCTGCAGCACCCAAGATCTGTCTCGTTCCTGGCCTGGGAATCCCCAGAAATCTCCATTTAGCAGCAAACTGGGGACTTACCCAATTCTTTCGATCCTTGGCTTTCGCTGGCCAGCTCCCCCATCTTCACCAGAGCATCAAAGTACCCCTTTGCTGCGTAGGTCATGCCTAAAAGGCACCAAAAAACGGAGGTTATGTTCTCCTTAGGGGCTGTCAGAACTTCTGGGGCACTGAGGAGACTCCAGCCACTAAAGCAGGCGTTACTCAAAGGGCTTAACCCCGCGGGGAGGGACCGCACAACAAACGGAGGAAAAGCGAGCAAAGCAAGCTGGAGCAGGGAGATTACAGGGTAAGACAGGACTGAAAAGGGACGTGCAGGACTGTGGTGGTTCTCTCTGCAGTGCCAGCATCGGGCTGCTAACGCTGCTGCGAGAAATCGCTGCGCAATAATTGAATATCACAGACTTTCATTATAGCTCAGCCTTGTTTGTTGACATTCCAGCTACGCACTCGACTCTAATCAGATAAGCAGGGGGTTTCCTCTAATCACAGAACACGCTGTACGGCCCCAGCCTTCCAGCCCTGCCTCTGCTCTGCCTCCCGGGCTCTGCCCTTCCTCCAGCTGCCCCCCAGCCCGGGGATCCGAGGGGAAGGATGGCCCAAGCCAAGTTAGAAATGACAGGAAGATCCCGGGCTGCACAGCGGGGATGTGGGAACAGCAGCAGCCCGGTGATCACACTGGGTACCCCAAGGGCTGCTGGGATAAACAGATCCACCTCCCAGGTAGCTCAAGCTGAGTTATCGGGAGAATATTTCAGGAGAATAAATAAAACCACAGTCCCGAGGGTCAGCAGCTCCTCTCCCTGTCAGACCCTGCCTCTGCTCCCTCCCCTGCTGCCAGGGGGGAACCAGCAGGGAAGAGCAGCCCCAGATGATGAACCCCACCCTGCTGCATCCCCAGGAATTCCTGGGAAAGCTGTCAGGGTGCCCTGGGCCCCCTCCCTGGGGTCAGAGTCCGCAGCCCCTGTGCAGGGAGCGGGCACTTCCCAGTCACGGCTGGGTGAGCCATTAAATCCCAGCTTAAACCCGTGCCCAGCGCTGGCAGGACGCTGAGTCCGGGGCACCTGGGAACAGGGGCAGGGCTGAAAAATCCTCCTGGGAACGGCCTGGAGCCTCTCCTGACTTGGGGGAGAGAAAATGTGCTGCAGGCAGGGAGCGGGAGCAGCGAGCCCTCCCAAAAGTCGGGTCCCAAACCCCTCAGAACAGGAGACACCAAAGGGTTCTTCCCCCACTGACAGACCCTGCCCCACAGGCATTTTCACTGGGATTATTCAGAAATAAAATCCAGGGGACACGTGCAGCTCTGAGGGGAGCAGAGCCCTCCTTGGAAAACACAGCTCTGGGCTGAGCGAAGCTTGAACCTCCTCAAAGCCCAGCTGAGGAGGGCCCAGGCAGTGCACACAGTCAGTCCAAGTCAAAAGAACCCTTTTTGGGGTTTAACCAATTCCTAGCTTCCTTTTGATCCCTTAAACCTACACCTCCCTAATGGCTCCCAATAGGATCCCAATTTCCAATCAAGAGCTGCCATCAGGACTTCCAGGCTTTTCCCTTCTCTTCATTCTTCTGAGATTTAAACATCTCAGTAACACCTCCTCACACAGAGCTGAGAGTCTCAATTCTCAGTATTTCAAACAAACATTTCAAGATGAACTGTCTGCAGATGTGTTTTGTTATCCTGCTGCCTCCCAACATTTTCTCCCTGGAATCCCTCCTGCATCCATGGCCTTGCACATCCCGTCCTCCCAGTCCCTTCCCCACGGGAACAAGGAACTTTTGGACAAAACCCCAAAGATTTCCAACAAAAAACCCAAAGGTTTTGCAGCTCTCCCCCTCCCCAGCCTGGCAGCCCCAGTGTCACTTACTTGCTAAGGCTTTTTCATAGGTCTTCCCCATAGAAATGAAATTCCTGAGGCTGGGATTGAACTGCTCCATGATCGTCTGGAGGGAAGAGAACATGGTTGGGGTTAGCAGGGAGGATGGCAAGTGGAGTGAACAGCTCTGTCCTGACAAACACAAAAACAGAGCAAAAAGATCCTGCCAGCCCCAGGATCCTCCCTCACCCTGCAGCTCCGCTGAGGAGCACCACGCTGGGTTTGAGCACCACGAGGCACAAAAATGAGGGAACTCTGCAGTGCCCCAGCACGAGATGCTTCCCCAGGAGAGGAAAGTGAGTGCCCCAACCAGGAAATTATCAGATATAGCAAAAATAACCACAATAGCAGCTGTGAGGGGCTGTTTGGGGCAGCAGCAGCCCTCAGACCGAGCAGGGAGGTGAGCCAAGGCCTGGGGATGGTGGCAGGTGATGTCCCACACCCAGGATGGCCTCGGCGAGCAGCAGCAGCCCAGGAAGGGCTGAGGAGCAGAATTCCAGAGGTGCAGGCAGGGGTGAGGCAGAGCAGAGCCCCCAGCACCCCCTGAGCAGTGCCAGCACGGCTGGAGCCACGTGCCAGCAATTCCACCTGGCACTGGGGGCACTGCCCACCTGCCGGGGTGGTGGGGTGAGCACAGCCTGAGCTTTCCCTGCCTCGCCCCAGGGCCCCCAGCTCAGATGGGGGAAGGAATAATCGGCTCAGGGAGATGCAGAAGGGCTCTTTGTGTGCCTGGCCCCAGCCCCAGCCCTCCCTGGCAGGGCCCTGACCCCGACACCGAGCCCAGCCCCATGAGATCCCCATTCCCTCCGGGGATCCTCTGGACCGAGCCCAGCTCCAGCCCCAGACTGGTCCCAGTGCCCTGCCCCACCTCGGGGACACCAAGGTGGCAGCAGAGGATGGAGCTCAGAGCCCGAGCGCCCTGGGGAGGGACCCACCACGGGAATCCTGCAGGGAACGGGGGCTCTGCACCCCCAGGCTGCTGGCAGAGCCCCAGCCCGGGCAGGGCAGGGCAGGCAGGCAGACACTGACGGGAATAAGCTGATTAAGCATCTGTCACCTCATCTGAGGCTGCCCCAACGCTATAAAGCTCATTTTCTGCCTGAGGCATTTTTATCCCTGTTCCTGCTGCCCGGCCCTCGAGTCTGACAGCTGAATTTTCTCCCCACGTGTGCAGGGCTCTGCCAGAGCCTCCTTGGCTCCAGACAGCATTTTCAGGGCTCCTCTGTGTGTGTGGGGCACCCCTCAGAGGGGTGGCACCACCATTTCAGGAGAAATCCTGCCCATCCCTCCAGGCTGAGGACGGCTGCAATGTCCCCAGAGCCTGTCCCCAGCAGCTCCCAGCTCCTCACAGCACCAGCCAGCACTGCCAAGGGCAGGAGATGATTGACGAGGCTAATGAGGAGCTGCCCCGCTAATTAAGGCAGCAGGCCAACAAGGCAGGGCCCCTGGAAGCCGTTTTGGGGCAGCTCAGAGCAGTTCGGTGGATGTGAAAGGAGAAAATGAACCTGTAGCAACAAGCCAGGTGTTCTCCAGCGTGTGGGAGACAATTGCACAGCAGTTAATTACCAGGGGTGAGGATTGCTCCGTCCTGCCCACATCACCTTCAACTCCAGTCCCAAAATCTACCTGGGCTATCCCACAGGGCAGCCCGAGGGTGGGACAGGGACAGGGACAATTCCCCCTGCCCAGGCAGGGACAGGGACACAGCCCCAGCCCAGCCTGCCTCTCTGAGGCTGAGCAATACCGAAGCAGCAGAAACGTTGGCAGAATTTCTGCAGGGAGGAGATTTTTCGGCGGTTTGCAGGTTCAGAGCAGTGTTTGTGTACGAGGAGTGCGCTGGGATATGTAAATAGTGTGATTTTCTCAGCAGTGCCCGTGTAAACACATCGTCCTGAGCGTGAAACCCAGGGAATTAATGGTGGAACAGGATCC
>WEZZ01040114.1:1396-47466 GCA_013400585.1 Chloropsis cyanopogon
TCCGCAAAGTGGGATTCGTGATGTGGTTCTTTTATTTGATCTAAGAGCGCGAAAGGCACCACAGGGGACTCTCAGTAAAATCACAACAATGCACTTTATGAAAAAAAAACAATCATCAACGTTATGCGATAGAGGGGATAGAAAAAGGAAATAAAGTATAAAGAGAGATAAGAGAGCAGGGGAATAGCTACCAACGACAAAGTCCGCCGTCCACCAGTGCAGGGTCTTCTGTCCGTTGGGGAGATCTCGAGGGGAGGTGAGTTTGGGGGGTGCTTTTATAGTCTTTTACAAAGCGAGAGGCACGGGGCCAGAAACAGAAAAGATTCATGACCATATGGTGTAAGGAGAGTTGCTCCAAGAGACAGGTACTAGGTTTATACAAACAGACCATCGTGGCTAGCACTGGTTTCCTTAGGAATGCATATCAGTAGCAACAGTACCAGCTCTCAGCATGCACATTTTGCAATACATGCAACATTCCTTGGTGGTCATCCTGCTTCAGCCAGGCCAGGGTCTCAGAGTGGTCTCAATCCACGTCCTTGGAGATGATCGTGAGGCAAAGTTGAAGGATTTTTGGACTGACTCTTACAAGGACACAGACCTCCCACCATGTCCATCACCCACAGCATCACCACTGATGTGGCCAGTGCCCAGCTCCCGTTCCCAGCACTGCTGGGATGCTCTGTGCAGGGCAGGTGGCAGCACAAACAGCAGTCCCTGAGCTGGATGTGAAGCAGGGATGGCAGAATCCATGTCCAGGATGAGACCAGGTCCTGCTGTGCCCCTGGGCAGCTGGTTTCAGCCAGGGTCTCCTGCGAACAAAGCCAGGACAGGCTGCTGTGATGGCCGAGTGGTGAAGGCATTGGATTTGAAATTCAGTGGGGTTTCCCTACGCACGTTCAAGTTCTGCTCACAGCAGTAGTTTTACTGTCAGTCCGTATCTCCCTGGCCCCAGGAGGGACAGACAGACACAGGACAGTCACACTCCCTCAAGGGACCCTGTGTTCCCATCCTGGCTCTGGCCCTGATCTCCAGGGACTCTTTACCTTTAGGAGGTGGTCAGGAGGATGTTCAGGGGAGCAACCCTGCACCTCGTCTTATCACAGGAAGAAATCCTGCAATAGTATGTCCCCTCCCCATACACCCTTGTCACCCTGCTCCCTCCAGCTGTGTGACACCGTTCCCTGTAGATGTTTCACCCTGCTTTCTATCTCTTGTCATCCTTCTCCCTACAGCCCATCACCCTGCTCCTCCCAGCCATCACTCTGCAGTGATAGACTGAACTTTGTTTAAACTGGTAGAGCCCTGTGATTTATTGTGTCCCTGATAGCCAGGGACTAATGCCTCGAATGTTTTAAAGACATAAGGACAAAGGCTGATAAGTAGCAGGTCCTGCGGAGGCAGAGTCATGTTTTTTATCATGCCAGTTCCCTCCCTTCCAATGACTCTCGACAGGCACAAAAAAGCATTTGGGAGAAATGGGGCCAAACCGTGGTCATGGCATTAGAAGGGGACATAAACCATCACAGCCCCCAGTGTTGCATCAGACATTGTAAAACCCCTCCCTGGGGTAGGTATCAGGGCATTGGCTCATGAGCCCCCTGTCACACCCTGCTACCTACACCCCACCACAGGGGTATTACCCCACTGGCAGCTGCTGCCTGATGGCAGTGGGAAGACAGGAGGCTGCTGCCACCCCTCAAAATTCATCACACCCTGACCCAGCCCCACCCACTGGGAGCTTCTGAACCCTGAACTGAACCCCAGGAGCTGATCCAGGACAGCACAACCACTCAGGAAAAGACGAGAACCTGTGGTGGCTGCAGGAACTCTTTCCCTGGCTGGAATTGAACCTAGGCCATGGCAGTGAGAGTGCCAAAACCTGACCACTAGACCACCAGGGGCGAGTAGTGACCACCAGGGAGGAGTGGTGACCACCAGTATAGAGTGGCCAACACCAGAATGACCTGCTGCTGGCATCAACCAAGCCCTGAAGGAACAGAGACACTTGTCCCCCACAGTTCAAGGAGAGGACCAGAGGGGATGGATGCCACAGCCTTTCTGGGGGAAATGGCAGGGATGCCTGTGGCATTGGGAAGCTCCTCTGTGCAAGGGGACCCCACTTCTGTAGGCCAGGGATGCAGGACATGGTAGTGCCATGACTCTGACCACCACTGAAGGCAGGTTTGTGGAAGGCAGTGACAGCAAATGGTTCAGGAAAAGGTGTAGCATCCTCTGGAGGTTCACCAGGGAGGTTTTCCTGCTGCTGCTGGATCACGGCCCCCTTGGGGCTGCTGTGTACTGCCAGGCTCATGTGACATGCACCACATGGGGCACAGTGTCGTGGACAAAACAATACTGACCCCCAGTGCACAGCCCAATGTTCTCCAGAGTCACCTGGGGAGAAGAACAAAAGTGCAGGCACAGGCTGTCAGCAGAACCTTTCCTGGGCAAGGGAAACTGATCTGAGCCCTGGTGCTGGGCAGGGAGTGTGTCTGGAGCCCCCATTTCTGCTAGTTTTACAGTCACCTGGTCATCTTGTTTGTCTATGAGAAAACAGCTGGTTGGGGCCAGCTTTTGGAACCTAATTTGGAGCTGTGAAAAGCAGCTAACCAGTAGGTGATTCTCTTTTACAGAGAGTCCTTAGGGGGAGTAGAGACTTCTGTCTTCTTTTGCCCCACAGAAGGTGAACAAAAAGTGTCTTCTTGATGAACAGGGAGATGGAGAGGGGCTGGAAATGGTCCCCCTCCATTTCCCAGGGATTTGGTACCAGCATGGACATCAAGACAGGGCATTGCAGAGCCCCAGACCCTTGTCCAGAACAAAAAGCACAAGGGAGAGCCCAGGGCTCAAGGGGACAGTACAAGTGTCACCTGTGCCTGCAGCTCCCAGCACAGCAGGTCTCTGATTCAAAGGGAAGGAGCACTGACACAGAGGATGGAGCTCCTGGGTTGTGTGCAGGGAGGAGACCGCAAGAGGGGAGCACGGGGGGACCTCCAGGGCTCCTCAGTAGATAGATGAGCCGTGGCTGAGGTGGAGGTGAGTGGAAGGGCTCCAGGAACGTTTCCTGTGGAGGACAGCAGAGGGCCCAGTGCTCCTTGGATGCTCGCGTGTGGTTGGGAGGGGAAGTAAATGGACAGAGAGAAAACCTCTCCTGTTTTCAGGGATCAATGCAGACAGACTGCTGAAAGCTCCCTGTGGTTTGCTTTGTCCCATTCAGCTTCCGTGAACTGGACAGTGCAGGTCCCGTCTCCATCTGAGGCCAAACCCCACCATGGTCCCCCCACCATCGCCCTACCATGACCTAGTCTGGGGTCCCAGTGGGGCTTTGGGCATCCTGCTGCCCCACCCCCCTGTTATGGGTAAAAATTGATCCAGCCAAATTATGATTAATAAAAATATGAAAATTTATTTCGCGATCAAGATACGGTCGCAACAGCACAATCGAAAGGAAATGATACAGCGTCAGCCCCGGGACCGGCGCCGGGTGAACATTCAGTCTGAACTCTATCGCTTCAAACTCCCTCTGTTCATGAAGTCTGTCTCTGCTCACGTAGTTTTTATACAGTTTTTCGTGCCCGAGGTAGAGTTTCACCCATTTCTATTCATGGGTACACATATTCATGTGTTCTTCTGTCTCCGTGCGAGGCTGGACAAAGCAGGTTTCGGACAGCGATCAGCGCTGATTCAGAGGTGACTGGAACTTAATATTGAGATGTAAGTGGTTACTGGAATGGAGTATTTGAATGTATGTCCTGACGGTAAGTTGGTTTTCGGATGCATGTTCCTGATGGCTCCAGTAGGTATTTATCAGGTATTCATGGCTTGGAATATTTCCTTGACAACTCCTTGGAAATAGCCCATCTCCACAGAAGCCATCTTTTTGCGTGTAAATGCTGCCTTTACCGGTGGTTTTGCATTCTGTCTACGAGGTATTTTTCCCTTTTTTGCCAGTCCTGGTCAGGACCTAAAACTTATAACTTTATTTCTATGTGTACACAGTTTATATCAAAAACGCATATACATTTTTATATACACTTCAATTATGAACCGTTTTATAAATGCATGAATTATTCCTTACTCCATATCACACCCCCATCCCTGTGGTGCCACGATCTCTTCCCAGGTTTCTCTGCAATGCTTGGTGGATCCCAGCTGCCGCCTTTGTCAACACCTTTCCTTGGAGAGCTGCCCTGCAAGGAGAAGGAGAAGGCAAAGGAAGGCAGCTTTGGGGAATGTGGAGTAGGCTTGGAGAAAGGATGGAGCTACAACAAATGACCTGGCATCTTTCCAAACCTCTGACATCTCTGCTGTGAGGGCCAGGGCTGCAGAATGCACCTTCAAAAAACCCTGCACATGGCAAAGCCCCCAGGTGAGAGGCAAGGCTGGGCTGTACGTTGATCCTACAGGATTGTGCCAGCCTTTGGGCATGTCTGGAGCAGGGAAGGGGGAGGCTGTGCAGGGCTGAGGAGAAGTCACCCTGCGCTGTCAGAGCAATAATCAGGTGTCATGGTTTCGGTTGCCTTTACCAGCCTTGACAGAGTATGAGCTCTGGCTGCCTTGCAGTTGGGGGCGCATCAGTATCTCTCTGTGGTTTCTGAGATCTTGATCTGGCCCTGTCACATATTATGTCAGAGGCAGTAATAGTCCCTTCATCTGCTAGCAGATCTGGGAGCACCAAACAGGTTCATTTGCATGTCCCAAGGCAGGACAGTCTCCATCTCTGATGGAAGGTGAGTGCCTGCCACTACCACAGGCAACAGGGAGGTGACACAGCAGCTGCTTTTTGGAGCCCTTTGTAGGGCCATGTGGCAAGGCAGGTGGGGGACATAAAAAATAGACTTTTTCTACAGGCACTGCTCCTTGGAAAGACAAATCCCAGCCCCAAGATCAGCCTTGGGGCAGTGGGGATGAGGCTCAGCACAAAATGCAGTTGTTGTGCTGAGAGGATGAGGGTGAGTCCCACTGCCTTACTTTGCACCCTACATGGATCTGAGGCATAAGCAATGCTCATATCAGTTAGCCAGACCAACAGACTAATCACAATTCTGGAATGCAATATGGCATTAGCAATAAATAAGCCATTTCCCCATCTCTGACAGGGAGTGTCCCTTGGCAAATTCCAGCTGAGGTTTTGTCCCTTGCAAAGCCTAAATACCTGCAGCACATTGCTGTGCTGCCCCAAAATGCCACCACCATGTGTCAGAGACAATCCCATGATGTCAGGCACTTGGTTCAGCTCCAGCTCCTGCTCATGAAGAGTCCTCAGGGTCCTCAGGATACCCCCCTGATGCCTCCTGTGAGGTTGATTTGGAAAAACCATGCACTCCTGCTCACCCCAGCAGGGTCCCTGGCGCAGCCCTGGACACCCTCTTGCAGCCCTGGCCCCCACCCATGGGGACATCGTGATGGAGGGTACACTGGGGAGGTTCTGAGTGCCCCCACAGACACACGAGGCCAGTGGGGGAGGAGAATGGCAGCAGAGCAGCCCTTCTCTGCAGCCCTGTCACAGCACTGGGGCCGAGGATCAGTGAGGAAATCGGGGAAACAAGCTCGTGGCGCCTCGTGAGCAGCAGCTGGGCTGGAAAACACCCAAGGAACCACAGGCTGTGAGCTGGCAAAATGGGGGCCTGTCACAAAGTAGAGAGGTGGAAAAAGGGAAATGTTCCCTGGCACACCCTGGGGAACCCATCGTGTCATGGCAAAGGCAGTGCCATGGGCCTCTGTGCAGACCATACCATGTAGGTGGACACCAGGGACTGGGGTCTCTTGGTCACTCTCAGCTCCCTGGGCTAGGGAAGCTCCTGCTCTGCCCTCTGCATCCCACCTTGTACCAAACCCACTGGCACTTGGAGAAGATGCTCTTTGTAGCGTTAGCCTATCCAGGAAGGATTCCCAGTCAAGCCCAGCCCTTACTGGGGTTGTTGGGAGGGGTTTGGAGGGCACAACCCCACACTGGAAGCACAGCACTGAGAATTTTGTGCTTGATGGTGCCAAGGCTGCCAGCCAGTCTCCAGACTGAGTGTTCCTGTTGCCCGTGCTGCCCTCACTGACCCCCTGTATCCACCCTGAATATTTCCCAGACCCAGCACTGGAGAAGGGACCCCTTGGTGGGATCTACACCTTTCATTTGAGGTTCTGAGGAACCCTGATCCCCAGACCTGGTTCCTTGAAGATGAGACTGAGCTGCTCCAGGTGCTTTGGTGGGGATGCTGTGGTGACTTTGTTAAGCAGAGTTGTTTTGGATGATGCAATGGTGAAACTGCTGCTCAAGGGTGGTTTCATATCCTGTCTTGGTCAGTGAGGGCTGATATGCTCACACCTAACCCTAACCCTAACCCTTCACACAAAGGCTATTCTGCTACTTCCTCAACCAGCTGTTGATTTTTTTTATTTTTTTTTTTCCCCCAGTATTTCTGAGGCAATGGTGCCATGACATCAGCTCTATCGTGTTTTGGAAATTCCATGTTTGCCTTCAAATCTGACTGACTGGCCACTGTCCCTATAAAAAGCAAGGACTGAGCCAGCACCTCAGAAAAGGCGCAGGAGAAACCTGCTCTGGTCCTGCCTCTGCTTATCCGTGTTCAGGATGAACATCTCCACACTCTGCCTCTCCATCATCCTGGCTGCTGCCCTCTTTTCTCAGGCCCTTCCTACTCCATGTGAGTATAGGATCCCTCTGATCTCCTGAGGTGGACTTCTGTTCTCACTGCCTGTAATTTGGAGCAGAACTGGCAAAAGTCAGCTGCAAATGTTGGAAACCCATTTGAGTAACTTCTCCTGATTTATTTGGACTGGTCTTCCTTTCCAACATCCTTTTATCTTAGGGATGAATTTTCCTGGTATAAAAGTTTTCAGGTTTCCTCTCCCCTGATTTTCTTGCTGGCCTTTAGGAGTGGACACAGGGTAAAAACAGGGATTTTTACCCTGGGTTGTTAGTGTAAAACATTTAACAAATAATCCTAGCAATGTTTTTTATCAAGCTTCTGTGTTCACAGCAATTTCTTGCTGATTTTTAGGGAAAACAGGAGAAGGGGCGGTCCAGGTGATTAAGGACCTGTGCTTTCAGCCAAGAATGTACAATTTATTGAGTGATGGTCTCAGGCTGGATTTCCTGATCTCTTCCAGTGGGGTCTGACATGGCTTTGTGCTGCTTCAGCTACATCTCACGAAAGCTGCCTCAGAGTCATGTGCAGGAGTATTTCTACACCAGCAGCAAGTGCTCCCAGCCAGCAGTTGTGTAAGTACCAGCTCTGGGCCCTGAGGGGAGGCTTTGCCAGCCTTTGGACTCCTGGCTTCACATCGACCAGGGCCAGGAGCAGGATGCTGTGAGGCATCATCCCTGGGGGAAGGGAGCAGCCATCCAGGTTCCATGTGCAGTGTGTAAGCCCTCACCCTCCTCATCTGAGAAATAAGTGGTCCCTTGGTCTCCTTGGACTGTCCTGACGCTGGGAATAAGGCATGAGAAGGAGTTCAGGAGCCAGCAGGACCTTCCAGAGCTTGATGAACCCAATCCACACAACATTCCACACTGCATCCAGGCTCACCTCTGCATTGGACAAGGAGACAAATATCTGGGCATGGCAGGTTCTCCCAAGGGACCCTGATCTCCCCCTGGGTTTTAGCATGCTCTGGAGCTCCAGGATGCTTGAGAGTTTGTGGGAGATGACCTAAAGACATGACCCAAATCCCTCATGCCCCTTTTCCCCTCCAGGACTGTAACCCCTGAACTCATGACTTGCCAGGTTTGTGACGAGGAAGAAGCGGAAGGTCTGTGCTAACCCTGATGCCGGGTGGGTGAAGGAATACGTGAACAGCCTGGAGCTGCAGTGAGTGCTGGAAGCTGAGAAGTCCTGCCAGACCACCTGTGAGAGCTTGGCACAGACCTAGAAATGCTACTGCCAAGCACCAGGACCTGCTGAGCCATCTTGGGACCCCTGAAGTTTGTTTTGCCTTGCAAAGGTGTCATTTATCTGCAATAATTCAGCTACGCTTAGGGCAGCCGTGATGCTGAAGACCTCCTGGCCTTGCAGACCCATTTTGGGGTGCCCTGCTGTGTGATGTGGTTAAACTGAGCCCCACCTTGTGCCTCCACTGTTAGTATGGGAGGGGGATTTCATCCCAGAGCTATTTGTGGGTTGGAATTAGGTCTGAGTGCTCTCCTATAAGCCCAGGCTGAGTTATCCCACTGACCTTTTTAAGGGTGCAGTAGATGCTGTAAGGAAGATCTGTCCCTAGAGAAGGAAGTGGTACCCTGGTTACTTACAGGATGCTTGTTGTGGAACCACAGTGTTCAGCCTTATTCTCAAACTGCTGTTTTGTGCTGGTGCCAAAGAATAAAGTTGTTTTCTCTCTGTGTCATCTCTGGTTGTTCCCCTCCTGTTTGGAAAATGGGGACCCCACTACAACTATTTTCAGAGATGTAGGGAAAAAACCCAACTCCTCAGCTGGAAGTGCCCCAGCCTTCTTAGGTCTAAAAGCCTTCCCTTTTGCTTGGCCTCCCTGATCCCAGCACCACAGCAGCAGCAGCCCCAGCAACTCCCAGCCCCTGTGCTGATGTGGAGCCAGAACTTCTTCCCCAGCCCTTTCCCCCATCATATCATAGCCAAGGCTGGGAGCTGGTGGGGCTTTGCCACTGCAGATTTGGCAAAGGAATGCCTGGAAATCTCAGGGTGGGGATTCAGGGGTGTCCCTATGGTGAGAGGAAAGGGGGATGGCCAGGACCACATCCCTGGCACAGGCTCCTCTGGAATGCAGCCTGAACCAGGCTTAGCTCTTGGGATACTCTGTTAGTGTTTACTGCAAGACAAGCACCAATTCACTGTTGCTCTGCAGCTTCCTGGGGAAGGAAACAAGACTTTTGTTTAAAAAAGCACAAAGTAAAACCAACAAAAGCTCTTTAACAGCCTGCGGTTGACATTTAAAACTGGCCGGTAACTCTGTGGGTAGAAAATGAGACTGCCGGTCCCACCTCCCTGCTGAAGCTCTACAGGGGATGGGAACAATTCGGGCTGTGTCCGTCAGAGCTGGTTATTAGGGCCAAGAAAATCAGTGTGAGATAAACTGCATGTAAAACAGCCCTGAGCCCCAATGGTGCCACAGTAGTCTGCAGATGCTCAGGTTGTCTCCTGACCTCCCCTTGTTCATCATCACCTCTGTCCAGGGCAGGGGTGGAGTCCCTATCCCTGGAGGCATTTAATAGATATGTGGATGTGGCACTTAGGGACATGGGTTAGTGGTGGTCTAGGCAGTGCTGGGGCAATGGCTGGAGCCACCATCCTAGAAGTCTTTTCCAACCTTAGTGATTCTATGGTTCACCTGGAGCAGAGCAGGATTGAAAAACAGAAACAAGGAGAGAAACAAGGCTCAAGCAGAGAGACCTTCAAGTTCCCATCAGGACTTGGGCAGAAATACAGACCATGTTTGTGCTTAGCCTGATCCATCGAGCCCCCACTTTCCACAGGGTAGCACCAGTGATGGGATGTATAAATGGGTGGGTTTAGGAGAAACGATTCTTTGGCCATTGCCGAAGTGCAATTGAAAAGACAGAAATTGAAGAGGCTGAGGTGTGAGGCCAAGTTCAAACCATCAGTTCTCCAGGAGTGGCAGTGAGAGGTCATGCCAGGATATTCATTATGGGGTTGGGAGCAGGGATAAGCAGGGAGATAATGTGGACACTGGGACTGAGGGTCTCCATGGCTTTTCTCTCCTCCCAGGGCTTCTTCAGGTGAAGCTGGGAGAGAGGGAACAGCCACAGAATTCATGCTCTCAAAAACGCCAGAGAAAACCAGACTATCCAGTGTTTTGCCCATGGAACCATGAAGGTCTTCTGATCTCCTTAAGCCTTCTGCCACTGCAGGCAGTGAAGGAAATGTTCCCTAAGTCCAGCAACTGGAAACCGAAACCAGAAAGGCTTGAGAGGGAAATTCCCACAATACCTGGGCACACAGCCAGGGACTGTCCTGAGGGGAGGCAGCTGCAGCACTGGATGATCCAGCCTCTCCAGCCTGTCTCTGCATCCTGGGCATGGGATAAACCCCAGTACTCCCCTCAACTTCCCTTCCTCCAAAACATCCATCCTCCATCATCTCTCAGCTCAGAGTCCCAGAGCAGGGACAATCTGGGGCTCCTGCAGTTCCTCTGCAGCACCAAACTTGGGGTTGGGATGTTCTCAGGGGTAGAGGAGACATCCAGCACCACATTTCCGAGATCTTCACTTTCTTCTGTCCATCCACTGACCACTCTGCTCCACAGTTTCACAGCACAGTGAGGTAGCCCCACTCAGGATACACCCCCTGCAGATTTTCATCTTCCCATGTATTGCCCCAGCACCATCTCCTGGGACACAGAATGGTGCTGGGCTGGTCTTGGCTGGGATGCTGCTCCTTAGGTGTTCATGACCCTCTTGACTGCAGCCAGCTTTCCTGCCCAGAAAACACAAGACTAGAGAGAAATCACAAGACAATGCAGAGGTGCTTTCCCAGCCTCAGAGTTGCCAAATCTGACCTATAGCTGCAGGGGGCGGTGGAAATAAACACTGAGAGAAAGCTTTTATTTTTTTTTTTTTTTTGCTTTAGGAAAAATAGGATGTGGGCAAGGCTAGGCCAGTTCTGGACTATGCTGTGGGGGCACTTGAAGGGGGTTTGTAAGAAAGATGGGGTCAAAACTTTTAGCAGGGTCTGTTGCTGTAGGTCAAAGGGGAATGGTATTACACTAAAGGAAGCCAGTTTTGAATGGACATTGGGAAGAAATTCTTCCCTGTGAGGGTGGGGAGGCCCTGGCACAGGCTGCCCAGAGAAGCTGTGGCTGCCCCAGCCCTGGAAGTGTCCAAGGCCAGGTTGGACAGGGCTCAGACCACACAGGTCCAGTAGAAGGTGTCCCTGCCCATGGCAGGGGTGGAATGAGATGAGCTTTAAGGTTCTTTACAACCCAAATCCTTTTGGGATTTCTTCCCAGAGTGCAAATGTCAAGGAGCCCTGAGCATGATCTCCATGGACAAGCTGTGCCCAGCACTGTGCTTTTATCCTTGGGACCTGCTCTTTCCCATTCATGTTCCCATGGAAAGCTGCATGCTGAGAACAACTGCAGCAGGTTTTCTGCTGGTTGTTTTGCCCCTGCAGCAGGAGCTGGACCTTTCCCCTTGTTTTACAGGTGGGCAAGTGAGGAACAACCTGCATTGGGGTGGTCAGAATGAAAAATGGGGGCACTGTCCCTCTCCAGCACTGCTGGTCTCAGCACAATGTTGCACACCAAGGGATCAGTTTGAGGTGGGGTATGGGGAGCTGGGAGCAGCAAACATGCGGGATGTGCCTGGGGAGTGTGGAGAGCAGATTCATTAATGTAAAAGTCCCCCATGTGGGTACAAACACTTCTAATTCTGTAGAGGATGTGGGGAGTGGGGGTGTGTGCTATGGGGGAATGAGGTTTTGAAGGATGTTCCTAAGTCTGCAGTATGGAAACTTTATGGGTTTACTTCAAACCATTTTCCATCTTCATGTGTCCTATAGAGGCTCAGATGAACATTCTGTGTGTGCTGGTGAACACCACACAGAGGCACATAAAAGGGAAAAAGCAAAGGTTTTCTCCAAATTCTTTATTATTCAGAATCATGAGTTGACATGAATAAACCTGTGCCTCCCATCATCCAACATTGTTTTACCCTCCTAGAAATACCCTCCCTGTCACCCCCCCTATAAATAATATCATTATCTACAGGGAAAAAAAAAAAAAACAAAAAAAAACACCAAACCAGACTGACTGCCCCATATGATGATTTCTTAAATAACTTCAAATAATACAACAGCCAATGTGCCTGGGGTACAACCCATGGGCTTGGGGTTGGGGCAGAAGGCTGAGGCTGAAGCTTGGTCCATGCAAACCGAGGATGAGCAGAAGCCCCAAACACAAGGTGCCCTTCCAGCAGTCCCTAGGGGACGCCTGCAGATGCTCCTGTGGCTCCTGTTGTCCCAGGGTCCTGCTCCACAGCTGGAGCTCAGTATAACATGACTTGTCCATGACAGCAGCTACTCTTGCCACACTGCTTGGCTCATTTCTGCTCCAAGATTTGCAGGTAGCTTCGGACCCAGGTGTTTTCAGGATTGGCGCAGACCTGGCGGCCTTCCTTTGTGACAAACCTGTGGAACAGGGATGGGACATGTTAGATCTCTGCTCACAACTGCTTTCTGGGAGAGCCTGGATCCCAGCTCCGAGCATTGCAAGAGGTCTTCCCCTATGCTGATGCTGAGAACAGCAGCTGGCTGTGATGCTCCCCACTCCCATCCCTTCTCCCACACTGCTTCCTCTACTCCTGCAGGAGCATCCCTGCAAATCCCCACACAAGCATCCCCAGCAATCCCTTTCTCCTTGGTATTCCCCTCTCCCGACTCTGTTCCTACAGCCCTCCTTACCATGCAGAGCTGGTCACTCACCCACCCCCCAGACAGTGGCTGTCCCTGCCCTGTCCCATGTTCTGGCACTCACACGATGGCCTGCTGAGGACAACTGCTGCTGGTGATGTAATGACGCTGGATGAGCTTCCATGGGATTTTGTGCTTTCCATATGTGAAACAGCAGATTGGGATGTTGAGTCCAGCTAGAGGAGGCAAAGGAAGACAATGTGAGCACTGGGACCTGTGCTGGCAGGGAAGGTAGTGAGGAATTACAGAATAATTAAGGTTGAAATGGACATTGGGGATCATCTGGTCCAATGCTCTGAGCAGTATCAAGGTATTGTGAGATTCTCACTCTGCCATTGCTCAGAGCTTCATTTCCCCAACTCCTCCAGACCCAGGGCAGAGGCAGAAATCTCTCAACTCTAACCAGGAATAAGTACTCTGAGCCCAGGTTGGATGGATGGAAGGATGGATGGATGGACAGATGGATGATGGATACATGGATGAATGGAGGATGGATGAACAGATGGATGGATGATTTTCTGATTCCAGGGTTCCTACATGCAGCTGGTCTCTGGGCAGAGTGGAGAATCGCACAAATGCTGATAAAATCCCAGTGTCTGCCATGGGAGCTCAATGGAGAAATAATATGGAAGGCTCAAATCTGTTCTCCCCTCTCAAGTGAAAAAGCAGGACTCACCTGGGCCAGAGAAAGCTTGGGAGAAGGAGGCTGAAATGAGGAGAAGAGCCAGTCCAGCTGCAGAGACCTTCATCCTTCTGTCGGGTGAGGGCTGTCAGAGCAGGAGCAGAAACTCTGGAAGATGCAGCTCAGTGTGCAACAGCTGGATTCAGCACCCTTTTAAAAGGGAGTCCTGGAGGCAGCTGGGAGTAGCCAAAATGGAAATTCCAAGGTGATGATAAAGGATGACATGAAAGTGAAATAGCTGAAAGGAATTAGAGGGAACAGAAAAAAAAGTGAGGCAGAATGGAATACAGTTCACAATGCCAAGTGACTCAGCACTCACTTTTGTTTTATTCAAATCAAAAAGGAAACTAAACTGTGCCATGTGGCCTGGCCACAAAAAGGAGAATGGTCCCTCTGGACTCCAGGGGGGGATTTCCCTACGAGCCTGTGTAGGGAAAGACAATGTTTGCGTAAGATTATGCAGCTCTGGAAAAAACCCCAACAGGCAGCACAGAACTGCTCTCGTGTCATTGTGTGCCAGGCGTTTGCCAGAGACTGCTGAGCTGCTACCCTGAAGCTCAGGGGTGGCTGCACTGAGGTCTCTGTGCCACCCAAAACACTCAGCCTGCCCTCCCCACACCCACAGGGCTGGCGAGGAGCTGGAATTCATTCAGCCCAGTCCCTGGAGAGGCTGCCTAGGACCATGTCCAGGTTGGCTGTGAGACTCCACAGCCTCTCTGGACAGCTTGTTGCAGAGTGCAATAAAGTTTTATCTGGTGTTTAAATAGAATTTCTTGTTATCTCTTGTCCTGTTAGTGCCCACCACTGAGGGTTGGGCTGCATCTGCATTGCTCCACACACATTGGTAAGAATCCTCTGAGCCCTCTCCAGCCTGAACTGTACCAGCATCTCCTCCCTGGAGAAATGCTCCCGTCTCTTTATCATCTCTATGGCCCTTTGCTGGACTGTCTCCAGTATGTCCATGCATCTCTAATCCTGGGGAGCCCAGAAATGGACCCAGCACTTGAGGAACAGCCTCACCAATGCTGAGTAGAGGGGAGGGGTCCCCTCCTTCAACTTGCTGTCAATGTTCCTCCTCATGCAGCCCAGAAGCCTGTTGGAATTTTGGTGGCAAGGGCACATTGCTGCTCATGTCCAGTCTGGTGTCCACCAGGAGCCCCAGTTCTTTTGTGCCAAACTGCTTTCCAGCTGGTCAGCACTGCCATGTACTGGTGCCTGGGGATGTTCCTTCCCAGGGTCAGGACTTTGCACTTCTTTTTGAGCTTCATGAGGTTCTCCATCCTGACAAGGTCTCCATGGATTTCACACAGGCCAAAAGTGATAGGACAAGAGGGAACAGCTTTAAATTAAAAAAATAGGGGAGATTAAATATTAGCAGGAAATTCTTCTCTGTGAGGGTAGTGAGGCCCTGGAACAGGTTGCCCGGAGAAGCTGTGGCTGCTCTATCCCTGGCAGTGTCCAAGGCCAGGTTGGACGGTGCTTGGAACAGCCTGGGATAGTGGAAGGTGTCCCTGCCCATGGCAGTGGGGACAGAATTGGGTGAGTTTTAAGGTCTCTTTGATCCAAATACATTCCATGTATTGGCATTCCAGGGCAGCATGTCCCTCTAGTGTGACAAACCATCCTCACAACTTTGTGTCACTTGCCAGCTTGCTGAGGGTGACCTTTGTCCCATCAGCCAGGACATCAGCCAGGATATAAACCTATTAAGGACTACCCAGTATCGATCCCGGGGTTTCCCCGCTGCTGACTGGCCTCCAGCTGGACTTTGTGCAATAGATCACAACCCTCCAAGCACAGCGTCCAGCCCATTCTCAGCCTCTCTCACTGCTGTTTTACTAATCCACGTTTCATCAGTTTGCCCTTAGCAGTGTCTTTGGCTAAGCGTGTGTATTCTATTTGCCATCTGTTAGAGGTGGGGCAGTTATATTCTGTTAATTGAGCAGTTTTTCTTTATCTCTTCACACAACCCATCCTCCCTCCAGAAAAAATCTTCTGTTAATGGGCCAGTAAGTGTCACTGCATGATTGACAAAATTACATCATCCCATTGGGAGATGCTCCGCCCAGGGGGAGGAGCCAAACATTCCTGGTTGGATATACTCTGAGATTTAGAACACCCCAGGCAGACTTTTCCACTGGATTCCCAGAGGACGACCAGGCCCATCTACACCACCACTAGACCTTCAGAGGAAAACTAAACCCTTCTACAGGATCCCTGCTTCAACAGAACCTCATCTGTCCCTGCAGCCACCATTTAATGGGACTGCACCAACACCCTGACCCACAGGGTGTCAGGTTGTATTGTGACTCTGTCAGTAGTTTTTCTTTTCGTACTATTATGTTTGTGTTTCTTTTTAATTTTCTGAGTAAAGAACTGTTATTTCTATTCCCATATCTTTACCTGAGAGCCCCATAATTTCAAAATTATAATAATTCAGAGGGAGGGGGTTTACATTTTCCATTTCAAGGGAGGCTCTTGCCTTCCTTAGCAGACACCTGTCTTTTCAAACCAAGACAAGGAGTCACAGGCATCCCAAAGGGCAGAATTTCACCTGGGACCAGGGAGTTCACTAGTAGGGGGGGTTGGCTACACCTAAGATATTTTGCCAGCTTCACCCACTCCCTCCAAGAGATGCCTTGGGTAGAAGATGGATTTTTCTGGCTAAAGAGGTGAGACAAAAGTGGGGGACAACCTGCCTGACGTGGGAGAGACCTTCAAGTCTCAGCAGGCCAACAACTCAGGGCAAGTCCTTGGGGAGCAGGGAGAGGGATGACCTGGGTTTCCTGATGCCCTGTCACATTCTGGGCACACAGTCAAAGACCCCTCCACTGCAGAGAGAATGCTCAGGCCTCTGGTTGTGTTCCTGAGCCTGGATTTTCTCTCCCAGAACTCTAAACCCCCTGCTTGGCTACCCTGGAGCTGCACACGAGAGCAATGGAGGCACTGTCCTTCATCAGCTGGCTTGTCCCTGGCAGGGACTGAAAGGACACTGGGAGTTCCTTAGACTGGTCTGCTCCTTCCCACATTTATCCCATGGGGAGGAATTTGTTTTGCATTCCTCCTTTCCCTCATGGTCTTGTCCTGCATTACATCCCTGGTGCTGCTGGCTGTGACACATCCTCATCTGGGCAGAAACCTCACCAGAGTGACCAAGGGTGTGTTTTTAGAGGGAGCAAAGTCTCTGTAAGTCCTGACATGGATATCAGGGGAGGTGGTGGATTTTTCTATACACAGGCTCTGGCAGGATCAGCTCTTTTTTCCCTTGGTAAGTCTGATCAGCTCAGTGCAGAACAAGAAGTGGCTCCAGCTTGTGGCTGAATTGCTGCTGAAAAAAAACAAATTATGGCTTTTTGCCACGGAAATAATTCATTCAGAAACCAACAGTGGGAGTTTTATGTTTCTGTGTTCTTGCAACTCACATTCGAGTGACAAACACCAGCGCTGCACGGAGCAGTGACAGGCTTTGTCTGCAGAAAGGTACCCTGTGGCTGGCACCAGCAGGTAACAGCTTTGCTCATGGGAACTTCTCATCTTCTGCTCACCAGCTGCTGCCTGTAAGGCACAAACCATGAGGCTGATAATGTGCATGGGGCACAGAGGGATGTGGGGAGGTGTGGTGGCTGTGATGGGACCTGCAGCTCAGTCTTTCACCTGGAAGCTCTGAGATGGTCAGTGTGAGGAAAGAAAGCATAACTGAATGTGAGGAGCTGGAGGAGGAGGAGGTGCTGCAAAGAGCTGCTGCAGCTGCAGCCCTTTGGTTGTGTTACCAGTGGGTGCCCACGGAGTTGCTTTGTCAGCTGGAATGTTGCTTCCCCCAGAATGCTGGGCAGCCTCCTGGAACAGAAGGGCAGCTCCTCCCCGTCACAGACACTTCCCCGCCCGCAGGGCTCCAGCTTTGAGTCAACGGCTGCCACCCCTGGAGCTCTGCCACAAACGAGTCGGCCTTGCCAACCTCTGGGCCCAGTTTCTGATTTTGGTTTTCTACTTCTGTGCACTGGTTTTCGCTTCTCTGGCAAACCCCAGAGCCCTCTGCTATTGCAGGTCCTGCAGTTTAAGTGTTAATGAGCTGACCTCTCCCAAGCTTCTGTTATTATTCCTGGAAACAAGCCATTCTTTACCACTTCAGCCTCACCCAACCTGGGTTATGAGGTTTGTTTTGGTGCAGGCAGGGTAGAAATAAAAAGCTAAAATTATTCAAAGGAGAAGAGTGTAGGGAAGGATGTTATGGGGCTGCTGAGTCTTCACCCCTGGGATATAAACAGTGACAAGGATTAGCCCAGAAGCTTTCGAACTCCTTCAAGCTCCCTGAAATCCTGCCCTTGTCTAGAGACACAGGTCACAAAGCCAAGAACCCAGGGCAGGGGAATAGGGGTACTTTACCCATGGGTGATGGTGAGGGCTGTCCCCAGGCTGGTGAGGGACTTTGTCAGCCTCCCTCTAGGGCGCAGCTCACCCGTGGGGGCTGCACTATCCTAGCCCTGGCACTGAAACACCTTGGAGCACAGGAATTATTATAATTCTATCCTGTTACTTCCTGTAGCCTCTTCTCCTCTTTCTGTAGGTCCACAAGTGGATGCAAGCTCTGGGGAGAGGGATGATCCATTTGGGAGATGCTGGTGGCTTCACCTGGGGCAGAGGTGAGGTGCTCTGGGGGTCACAGCGCTGTCCCTCAGGTGATCCCTGACTGAGCCCAGGTCCCTCTACTCCCACTCACAAACTGACCCCACCAAGTCCCAACATGTGGCTGCATATCCCTGCATGGTCCCCAAGGGATGCAGGAACCCAGGGACTATGGAGGGATGGGAATGCTGTGTCTGTGGAGGTGGTGGGGGGATGCAGGAGAGCCTGTGGGGGCTGTGGAAGGATCCAGAGGCCCATGGGGGGAGGCTGCAGGGCCATGAAGAGATGCAGGAGAGGCTGTAGAGCTGTGGCACATCAGTGAGCAGTGCCGAAGCTCCCCGAGCCCTCCCCTCTCTTCAGGGGATGCGGGTGCCAGGCACAGCCCGTGCTAGCTGGGGCAGCCAGACAATATCCCCTTTGAAGGGCACAAATCCATCTGGGGTGGCTAAACCCTCCATATTACAGGGGACAGGACCTGCACTTCAGAGAAACACTGCCAAGCACCCCAACCTCCAAACAGCCCCACGCATGGGAAGTGGTTTTACAGCTTTGAATAAATCTCAAGGCCAGTCAACACTGCATGACCATGGCTGTTCACTGGCAGCTGCAGAGCTCACACCTCGCTGTGGGACTGGGGCTCACACCTCCCATGGGGCTCCAACCTCCCCACAGTGATACAACCCTGCCAGGACCCTGCAGAGAGGGGCCAGCACTGAGCAAGGGAGTCTGGGGTGCCATCAGTCCCCATCCCTGCAGGGGTTTAAGAGATGTGTGGGTGTGGCACTTGCAGACCTGCATCAGTGGTGGCTCTGGTAGTGCTTGGAGGATGGTGGGACTCAATGACCTCAGAGGGCTTTTCCAGCCTAAATGTTTCCATGAGTCTATGATTAGAAATGTCCTCCAGCTGTGGCAATATCCCTGACACAAGTTTGAACGTTATCCCTGCTCTCAGGGGAGGTTGTGGTTCTAATCTGTGGGGATCAGCCAGACATCCTGTGCTCCCTGGGGCCACCTCCACCATCCCACTCAAAAATGCCTAGAAAGCTGCCCAGCAGGAGCACCAATGAAAATAATTTCTGTCTTGTTTATTTTTATTTTTTCTTGATTATAATAAGCAGGCAAGGCCCACTGGGTTCATTAAAAGTGGGTTTGGTATTCATAGAATCATAGAATCAAAGAGTGGTTTGAGTTGGAAGGCACCTTAAAGACCACCTTGTTCCAACCCCCCTGCCATTGACAGACATCCCTTCCACTGTCCCAGGGTGCTCCAAGCCCCATCCAACCTGGTCTTGGACACTGCCAGGGATCCAGGGGCAGCCACAGCTGCTCTGGGCACCCTTTGCCGGGGCCTCATCCCCCCTCACAGAGAAGAATTCCTTCCTCATACCTATTCTAACTCTACCCTCTTCTAGCTTCCATCCCAACAGAGCTCTGAATTTTCAGCATGGTCCTCCCTGCTCTTTCTGGGGGACTCAACAATGACCTGAGCGAGGTGGGCAGAGGATGCAGGCCCAGCAGACACTTTTTCTGGTCCTCCCAGATATTTGGGGTTTGAGGGATGCTGAAGGGAGTGGGTTGGGTACATCCCAGCCCCTGGAGCCAGCAGTCAGGGTGAACCAGAAACACAGCCCCACAGTCACCTGCCTATGGCTCAAAAATTGCAAAAACTCAGCTTTTCCCTTTTCTTTCTTTTCTTTTCATGCCAAGAATGGAGAGGGGTGTGAAGCAAAGAGGCTTTTTTATTTCACCTTAATTTGCTTTGAAATACTGTACATTTCATCCTCTTTGGTTTACTCTGCTTCAAAAGAAAGGCCAGGAAAAATCTGAGGCATCAGCCATTGTAAAGAAGAGTATTCCCTAGAATATTTTATTTTGTAAAATGTCTTTGCATTTTACATGGATGGGACCTTTAGCAAGATACACATTTCTTATCAACTATGACCAACTTCCTGTCCTGACATGACTTTGGAGAAACACAAAGTTTTCTGTGAACCAGCCAGAGGTGACCAGCCAATGTGACCGTGCTATCCCCTGGACCCACCACACTGGAGACAGATGGTCCCCAGTCACTCCCACAGGCACAGCTTCCTACTGGAGTCAGTTCCAGGATGTGACATCATCTAAAAAATTCCAGCGTTTCTCCAGCAATGTCAAGAATGGTGGGGATGAAATTTCTGGACACTGGTGGAATGTCACCAGTGCTGGAGCTGGAGCAGGGCAGGATGGAGATGCTGCAGGAGTTAGTGGATCTTGCCTTAGGGGCAATTTCTGAACTCAGGACATCTTTACTTCCTTTTCTGAGTGAATCCCAATTCCTCAGTGCCGCTGCCTACCAGAGCCCAGGCTAGCTCTGACCACTCCGGAGCAGAGTGGGAAACTGCCCGGGCCGGGGTGAAGCCCCAGGCAGAATCTTAGAGCCACAGTGCTCTATAGTAGAAACGATGTATCGCAGTGAAGCAGGGACCGGGCAAAGGAGACAGGGGAGGCTCCTCAGGCTGGAAGTTCCAACAGCAGGTTTATTGAGGTTGAAGGGGGCAGGCCAGGAGATCTCCGAGGGCCGGGGGTAAGGGATTTTAAACGGCACCAAAACTGGAGGTGTACACAAATTGACAACCAGTAAGAGGGCACCAGGGGGGGTGTAGAGGGGTGACATAATTGGCAGGGTCCAATAAGGGTAAGGGGTGGAGAGGGAAAGGTCACCTGAGCTAATGGGGCCTCGAGTTTTAGGGGAATTCCAGAGGGGTGTCACAGTCAGGGATTGGCCCAGGACAAAACTGACAGGGAAGGTTCAGGAATAAGGGGCTGGGTTGCCTTGACAGGCAGGGAAGGAGCTGGAACAAGGGCCAGGGAGTGGCATGAGGGACAGCTTTGAGGGCGGGTAAAACGCAGGGGTAAATCAACTCAGGGAGAACAAGGGGGTACAACAGAACAAACCATTTAACAAGGAATCAATAAAATAAATCGAACCACAACACCTCAGCATTAAACCGTGCTATAAATAGCAACTTACATCAGTCAGTCTCACCAATTTCTCCCAGGTTCTCCTTTCAAGACAGAGAATTTCCCTATTTCTGCTGTCACGGAACTTATTTTGGGTATTTGCTTTACTTAGCACTTTCTCCTGGGATTTTTTGGGGCACTTGTAGAAAACCTCAATCATATCCCTCTATGTAAAACAGGGCAACATCTACCAGACTCCGTCAGATGGCAAGTCCGGCTGACTCCAAGCACTGCCTGCTGGGTCAGGAATTCTGAAACTACCTGATGGGAAAACTTCCTTCTTACACCACCACTTTGCTGTGTAATTAAATTAATTCCCCCAGAGATGCTCCAGCCCACTTTTCCCACTCTTCCATGGCCGTCTTCATGTCTCAAGGCAACTCCTAGGGAAGATGGTTCCTCATCTGAGACACACTCAACCTCCCTTCCTAAAAGGGGGAAGAGATGACTTTCTCTTTTCATCGTCATTGGAATGTGGGAAGTGGATAAGAAAGCATTGATTTAGGAGCATGTTGCAACATCCCAGGGCATCACTGGCATGACTGTAACCTCCCACCTCCATCCAGCTGGCCACGAGCTGGCAGAGCAGGATCTTTTATCAGATTTCTAAGGAAGAATTAGATTCCTAGAAACCAAGCAACTTGGCTTTGGGGTTATTTTTGGCTCTCAGCAGTGGAAAAGTTTCAGCCCTTACCAGTCCCCTTTAACACACATTATCTAAACTAAACTGATCCTAAACTGACTCAGGAAATTTTTGCTTTTATTAATTTCGAAATAGTCCCTTAGAGTCCAAAATAATTTGGCATCTGCTTGCTGACAAAGGGATTAAGGTAGGTGTCCAGCTGCCTGAAATGAAAAATCTCTCATTGAAAACATGTGAATAATCAAAGCAGATCCCAAACTAATTCTTCTGTTTTCATGAAACTCGTCTTTTAGCAGAACATTTCTCCACATTTTGGCACCGTGTGCCTCAGGAGCAGGACACGAGCACTTGGCTGTAGGTGCTGGATCTCCAGGCGTAGCCTACACATGCTCGAAGGCACAGTCAGAGGGGACAGCTCAGAGGCAAACCATGCTCCTATGTCCATGTACAAGTTATATTCCCTGAGCAACCAGACAGTATCCAAGGGAGCTGATGCTCACTCCCTCCCGGCCCAGCTGGCATCCGTCAGAATGCCTGGTTCCCACCTCCTGTCTGGCTGGGCACCCTGCATGTGGAGGCAGGTGCTCTCCTTATCTTTGCAGGATATTTGGAGACAAGCAAGATGACAGGGTGAGGCAATGGGATATAGACTGATGAGTGAGCCTGCAAGGTGCCTTTCTGCAAAGGGAAAGATGGAAACAGGTCAGATCAGCTGTGGAAGGGGTTGCTCAGCTTGGCAAGAGCCATATTTGCTCCATGGGGTAGATCTGCCCCCCCCAGCCTGGGTGAAACACAGCACCTCACCTCCTAGCAGGAGCTTCCCTAAGGGTGGGACAAATCTGGGGCATCTCCTGTGCCTTGTCCTCTGGAGCCATTGCTGCCCACCTGGAGCACAGAGCTAACCCAGCATGGCTCGTGGAGGGTTGAAGGATATTGGGAAAACACCAGGTTAGTTACAGAAAGTTCCTGGGGTAGTGACTGGAAACCTTTAATAGAAATAGAATGAGTGCCTCCGGGGGGAATGCAGAGGTGCCAGGGTGAGGTTGAGTTGTTCCATTTACATTATAAGCCTTCCACTGGTATTCACACTCCATGATGTCTTGAAAATAACAAAATGGAGACATTCCCCAGGAATGTCTGCTTTCCTTTAGAGAGCAGATATCCTTCTAACAACATCTCACTACAACTGGACAGCCCTCAGCTATTCCCAGAGCACTCATCACCTCCCTTCCTGGCCTTCCTTCCCTCCTCAAGAAGTCTGTCAGACTTCCATGGCTCCCTGTGTGAAGGGTGGTGGCTTCTTTCCAGTGACCCATCCCTGTCTCAGCCCTTTCCCAGCCTTCACAGAGCTCTTAGTCTCTCCCATACATTGTACTGCTTCCCCATTTTCTCTTGTCAGTTGAGACAGGATTCCCTTTTCTTCCCAAGATCCCAGTTTCTGCCCATGCTCTCACCCCACAAACAGAATCACTGTTTCATTGCTCACCCCGCTCCTGGAACTCCTTCTGCCTCATCTTCAGGGTTACAAATATCTACACTTCTTTCAGCTCTCTACATCCCCATGCCCAGACTACCAGTAGCTCTTGAAATGTAACTGTATAATCTGTATTAAAAAAAAAAATCCTGTATAATAAAGTGTAATTTAATATCTCCTTATAGGACCTGGGGTGCATCAGGCAGTTCCAGGACATAACAAGTAGCCCATATCAGCACTTCTTGCCTTTAAACTGGGGAGGAAACTTGAATGTTTCAGCTTCTTAGATTCCTCTTTCATGCCCACCACTACCTATGCCACTGCCTGCAGTGCTGTCACAGCTGCAGGACATGCCCTGAGGCACCTCTAACCATGGGGAACACATGCAGGATACTGGTGACAGCTCCAACCTCCTTCTCCTTGGGTACCAAGGCCTTTGCAAATATGGGAGAAGTCCACGGGAAAGGAAATTTCAGTCTCTTTTTCCATCACCAGCTTTATCCCACTGATGCTCCTGGGCCCTCCAGCACAGTTCTTTCATGGATATACTCTCCCCTCTGAGCTGCTGGGAAGGTTGGGTAACAGGGGACTTAACAAATGCAGGAACCTCCTCAGAGGAACTTCTTACTAAGGGACAGGCATGAGAGAAGCAGAAATAGCCACAGTGACTGTTTCATATCCTGTGTCACTGGGGAGACACTGAATCAAGCAGGGAGCTTCACTCTTCCGGAGCTGGGGCTGCTCTGTTCCATCATGAGACTGCACCACAAGTGGACTGTGGTGGAAATTCCACCATGCCTACGCAAGCCATTGCACAGACCTCTTGCCCCATAAATTGAGGGGCTGCCAATGGTCTCAGCATCAGACAGCAAAGCGAGTTCCAAGTTATCTTTGCCTGCTCCAGCCACCACTTCTCCAGCAACATGAAGGTGTCTGTGGTTGCCCTCACCATCCTCATCGCTGCCTTCTGCTACCAGACCTCTGCTGCTCCATGTAAGTCCAGGGGTTTCCCACCCTCCCTAAGTGGGGACAGGAGAGATGTTGCCGCTAGGACAGCTGCTTCTGACAGCACTTCCACTCTGGGTCCCTCCCTCTGTCCCACTATCTTCTGGCAGGTGCTCCAGGGCTGTGGGACAGGCACAGCTCAAAGACCATTAGCATAAAAGCTAAAGGTTTTTTACCCTTTTTAGGGTAAAAGCACAACCATGCCCCCCACCCCTGCTACAGGGGTCAAATGTGGGCACCCTGAGGAAGGCTAGGGCTGGCCAGGTTTGGGCTGGGAGATGTTGCCTGGTGGCATGGGTTGTGTCAGTGCCCGCTCAGGGTGAACCCAACAGGGAAATAACTGAAGGAAGAAGAAGAAGAAAAAAGACCCCATCTTTTCTCTTTCTCCTCCACATCATCCCTGCTCCCTAGACCCAGGGATGGGTGATCCCAGCTCCCTGCCCTGTTCCCCATCCCTTGCCACTGCTCATGGCTGCCTTTGCCCTTCACAGTTGGCTCCGACCCACCAACCTCCTGCTGCTTCTCCTACATCTCCCGGCAGCTGCCTCGCAGCTTCGTGAAGGATTACTACGAAACCAACAGCCAGTGCTCCCAGCCGGCTGTCGTGTAAGTCCCTTGTCCAGGGCAGGGGTGGTTTTGGGCTGAGGGGCCAAGAAGGGAAAGGCCCTTTTCCAAAGACAGGGAAGGCTGGGGTAGACAAGAAGTACAAGGTGATGCTTGGAGCACAAAAGCCACGCACCGCTCCTGCTCTACCCCTTCGCAGAGAAAACTGGTGGCTGCTGGATAGGATGGGCAAGGCATGGAGCTGCTTGGGTGAGGCTGGGCTTGGGCGAGGCTGGGCTTGGGCAGGGCTCTTGTCCCAGCCCTGGAAGTGTCCAAGGCCAGGTTGGATGGGGCTTGAAACAACCCGCTCTAGTGGAAGATGTCCCTGCCCATGGCAGGGGGTGGAACTGGATAAGCTTTAAGGTGCCTTCCAACCCAAACCATTCCATAATTCTATGATTCTGTGATTCTCCATTCAGTGGTCTCCCACCAAAAACTGACCTCCTTGCACCCCACAGGTTCATCACAAGGAAGGGCCGGGAAGTCTGTGCTAACCCCATGGAGGACTGGGTCCAGCAGTATGTGAATGAGCTGGAGCTGGACTGAGGTCCTGAACAGATCCAGCTGCTCCATGTCCCCAGCTGCTGGGATAGACGAGCATGACCAACTAGGGTCCATTGGAAGTGCTTCAATGTCATTTAGAGCTAACTGAGAAACTGAAAACATTCCAAAATCCAACTTAATGTTGTGCTATTTAATTTTTATAGGGCAGGGATCAGGTGCAATAACTCTGTGATAAAAAATATTTTTATTTAATATGGATATATATTTTTACCTGTAGACTCAGGTTATATTTTCTGTATTTAAGTAACTATATTTTTGACATAAAATTCAATTCAGATGCCAATAAAGAAATATTTTTGTAAGAACCTTCTGTGTTTTCCTCTGTTACAATCCTTTGGGATGGCAATAGCTGAAATTATAATAGTGACAACAGGTTTTTTATTTCCTTTTCTACACTGTCAAAACTCCTACAAGCTTTCTGTGTCTGAACATCCTGTTTAGCAAAATAATAATATGAAAAGCCATGAAGGACGAGTTGTGAGAAGGGCAGGGATTACATTCAGGTAGCTTGTCTCAAGCTTTTTATAAGGTATTTAATCTCTATTCATTATGACAACTGGAAGCTCATTAAATTCCGTTGCTGGTCCCATTATAGTCAATCAAAATATTACCTTTAGGGGCTGAAATTTAACACATCAGCTGTTTTAGGGAAAGCTTTCTGAGAGCTACAGATAAAATGGATCAGCTATTTCCAGAGTTGAGGGTGGAAAAAATATGTTTCACTGCAAGAATTTTAGAATTATTTTATTAAGCTCTCATTTAGCTGGGACATGAAGCTTGGCAGATATTCCCTGTCAGTAATACCTTGACTCCAAAACCTGCTCATCTCTGGAGATGCCTGTCCAGAGATGCCCATGCCAGATCCCAGCCCAGGGCAGGACCGGCCCCTGCAAGGAAACATCTCCCCTGGTTCCCCCCTGGAGCTAAAGGAAATGGAGCCCACCTTAGTGAAGGTATTTCCCACAACCCTGATGTAATTTCTCACACCACTGATGGTATTTGGGATGCTCTGATCAGCTCTGGACAGGCTCTGTCGGATCAGCAAGGAGGATTTGGGTTCCTCCTGCCTGCATCTCTGGTGCACTCCACGGAAAAATGCTGAGCTCACCACACTGCGTTTCCATACTGGATTTGGGACTTCAAACATAAACACCAGTGGGACACAGGAGAGCGGAGCAGGAGGCGGCCCAGAGGAGGAATGACCTTGAGCAGACACAGAGGGTCTCAGGGTGAGCAGGGAGAGGAGGATCAGGTGGGGCTGGGAGGGATCGGGGGATGTGGGTATGTCTGGGGGAGGGAGAAAGGAACACATTGCTCCTCACTTGAGGAACTGCAGCCCCCGGCTCCTCAGCCCTCGGGACCCTGTGGAACCCATCAGTCATTCCACCCCAGTGCTGACTGCATCCAGCTTAAAACAGCACCTTGGGAGGAGAGGAGTGAGGTAGAGAGTAGGACCAGAGCCCCCTTCCCTGAGACGCTGATGGGAGGGGAGGAAGCCCATGGCTGGGAGGTTCAGATGGACCTCGTCAGCGGCATGTGAAGGTGCTGGCTTTGGGGAAAGCCTGAACTCACCAGACCCTGTACACCCTCCAGAAAGAGGGCTCATCAGGGCCAGGAAATCATCTTGGCCACTGAGTCCCACCCACTCTGGGTGCTGCTGGATAGATTCACCCTGAGAACTGAGATTGGCACAAAGCCTAGTGCCCAGAGCTGCCCTCACTCCAGGGAACAGCAGGAACAGGAGACAGGAGGGGGAAGACCTGTGATGGGATTATCCTAAAATCACTTGAGCCTCCACAGTCCCTCTTGGATACAAGCCCTGCCTGCCTCTGTGGCACTGGGAGCAGACCCACAGCCTCAGGGTTTCTTGTGGAAGGGCACAGGGTCATCCAATGGGTACCATCCAGCCCGGGCACGGCTGGAGCCTGCGGCACACAACCCCCTGTGCAGGGTCCTAAAGCACCCGCGGCGCATTCCAGCCTCCCACAGCCACGCCCTCCCCCTCGACTCCGGGGTACCTCAGCTAGCTCCTCGCTGCTGTTCCGGGAGCCTGCAGGAGCCCGGAATTACTCATGTCTTTCTTGATCTTGCACCCACCTGCGTGTGACAGCTCAGAGGAGCCAGCGAGGAGCTCTAACTCCATACCCCCGGCAGAGAGGTGAGAACTGAGCACGTTCTGCAGAGGATGAGGAGTGGCCCAGAGCAGGCAGGGGCTGCAGTACCCATGGCACCATCTGCGCAAATCCTTACCCAGGGATCACCCTGCCCCGAGCACTGGATATATTTGTGGTTGGTGCAGCTGTTTTGAGGCTGATTTTGCTGCTAGAGCTGAAGAATGCAAGGAGTCCCTCATACCGTGCAATCCTTGGGTCACAGAATCATGGAATCATAAAATCATGGAATGGTTTTGGTTTGAAGGGACCTCAAAGCTCATCCTGTTCCACCCCCTGCCATGGGCAGGGACACTACCCCAGGTTGCTCCAAGCCCCATCCAGCCTGGCCTTGGACACTTCCAGGGCTGGGGCAGCCACAGCTTCTCTGGGCAGCCTGTGCCAGGGCCTCCCCATCCTCATGGTAAAGAGTTTTTTCTCTCTAGGAAGCTCATGCCCAGGGCTCAGGGCTAATTGTGGTGCTCATCCCTCCCATAAACGGTCTCATGGGCTGCTTAAGCAGGTGGACACCAGAATCACAGAACATGCTAAACTGGAAGGGATCCTTAAGCTCAAGACAACAGATTAAGAGAAAAGTGGGTCTGGGACCAAGAGGAGGGTGGCTTTTTTGGGGAATTTTCTCTGGATTCAGATCAAAACAAGAACAATGCTGTCAAGGGTTTTGGAATTTGTAAACTACTTATCCTGAAATCAGTGTGGTATTTACTGAATATTTTGCACAATGTATATAAAAATAATTCCTTTTTGTTTGTTTTATTTGTGGGGGTTGGATTGTTTGGTTTAGTTTGGGTTTTTTGGTTTTGTTTGTTTGGGTTTTTTGGGTGGGCTTTTTTGTTGTTTTTATTGGGGGTTTTTTGGGGTTGTTTTTTTTTGTTTGTTTCTTTGGTTTGGTTTGGGGTTTTTTTGTTTGGTTTTTTTTTGTTTTGGCTTTTTTGTTTTTTGGTTTTGTTGACAAAAGTCCTGGGCAAGCTTAGCTGTGAACAAAAATTCACTCATTACTATGATGAGAATATCATTGTTATAATATATGTGCACGTCTCCATATTTGCTGTTTACATCTCTCTAGTGTGTCTGCAGGCATTTTGAGGCACATCAAATGCCAGAGGAATTGGAGGCTGGAGTCCAGCGTCTCACAGAAGGAGGAACTGGGCTGTGCTGATGGGGATGTGGATTGAAGCCAGTCAAGGTTCATCGTCTGAACTTTTACATGCCCACTTTTCAGAGAGGAATTAGACACACTGAAGGCAGAATGTTTGTGCACCCAGAAGTGCCAGTTCTATGCCTTCCTCCCCATCCCAGGGCCCTGGTTTGCCACAGGGAGGGGAGGCACAGTCCTGCATCCAGAACGGCTCTTCCCAGAGACACCATGAGCAGGGAATGTGTCACTTTGAGGGACCAGAATCCAAAAATATAATGTAAAAGGGGATGGGTTTGTATGCTGCATACAAAAGTGGTGTTTTCCTAAAGTGGTGAGATATCCCAGACTTCCAGGGCTAAGGAAGACACATAAGCATTACAGAAGAAATTGTGCCTGTTGCCTTCCCTGTGGTCACCAACAAAAGGCAGAAGTGACCATGAGGACCCAAAATAACATTTCTGCTGAGTTCTTAGAAAGACAAAGACAATGACTCACATCACCCTGAGATGACGAAGCATTTTCTTCTAGAAGAGAAGGATGCAGCATTTTTGAGAAAGCACATTTCTAAAGCTGCAGGTCTGTTAACTGTGCTGAATCTTAACAGGGGACGCTGCCAGTGTCTGGAAGTGAGCAAACTGCCCCAGGAGCCAATGCCTAAAGTGTTACTTTAATCTGTTGATTGCTCAGAAAAACAGTAACACCCAATCCATGATCCCTCTGCCAGATGTGGTATCTCAAGGGATTCCTGTCTTCAGCCAAACCACACCCCTTGAGCAGAACAGTCCTTGGCTGGGGTAATAGTTGGACTTGATGACCTTAGAGGTGTTTTCCAACCTGAACAAATCCATGATTCTATGATTCTCTGCTGTGCTGTGCAGCCATTCCCTCCAGATGAAGCTGAGGAGGATCTGGTCCTTGCAGGACAGGGTCTGTGAGGCCAGAGCCAGACATCAATGCATTGCCGTTGAGGACAGGGACAAACTCCACTTGCCATGGCTTACAGAGAAATCCTGCCTGCAAATCACCACAGGATCAGTTTCAGGGCAGCAGGGAGCCCCCAAAGCCAGGTTCCAGTGCTCCTAATTCCTCTCCAGCTGCCCATTACCAACCAGTCTGGGCATCAGAGGGCAGACAGGTACTTGCCCCAAGCAGTTCCTTAGTAGCAGGTGATGCAGAGTCCACCAGATGGAAAATATGGGAGTCTACTCAGAGCTATCTCATACCTTTGACCTCCACTGTCCTTCCTGGGGGAGGCAGATTCATGATTGCTAGAAACACTTTGGATGCTGCATTGGGGTGAGTTCACATCCTTTCTGCTCATACATTTCTTCCCCTCCTTGCAAGATCTCTGAATCTCATTTCCTTCTCTGATCTCCCACTTCCTTCTGCTTCTTCTGGAAACACTTTATGCCCCCAGCAATGCAACAAGTGCCAGTTGTCCATCACCTGCCAGGATCAGATTGCTCTGGACAGTTTCTATTCCATCACCTCCTCCCACCCCTTGTTCAGTGACATTTACCCTGGTTTCTTCCCTGCACAACAGGTTTCTGTGACTGTCCTCACCACTCCCTCTACCAGCTGCCTCTGCTTTCAGCCCTTTGTCAAGGCCTTGAAGTTTATGTCCTTTCTTACCTCCTCAGGCACCACAAACTCCCTCTCCATGGAGTGAATGTAAGATCACAATCTCCATGTAATATCTCCAGGGTGTCAATACACTGCAGGACCCACTGAGATCTATCATCCTTCTCCTTCCTGGGACACGGCAAAGCTGTGACTGAACTTGTCTCACTAGTCTGTTTTCTCTGTTATGCAGCCTCCAAAATAAACATCCTGAAGGAGTGTGGAACTCCCCAAAACACAGCAAAACTCAGCCAAGAGGAACTGCTCTCCCAGTCCAGCTAATTTATTCACTAGAAGACTCCTAAAGCATCATCCAGGACATCCCCAGAGAATTAGAGAGAGACAATTTACAAGGGCCTGGAGTGACGGCATAAGGGGGAATGGCTGCCCACTACCTGAGGGCAGGGTTAGATGGGATATGGGAAGGAATTCTTCCCTCTGAGGGTGGGGAGGCCCTGGCACAGGGTGCCCAGAGAAAGCTGTGGCTGCCCCAGCCCTGGAAGTGTCCAAGGCCAGGTTAGGCAGGGCTTGGAGCAACCTGGGATAGTGGAAGGTGTTGCTGCCCATGGCAGGGGGTGGAACAACCAGTCCGGGACTCTATGATAAATTGTGCTGAGCATTTCAGACTATGTTTTACCAAATCTCATTTTATTTGCATTGAATCAGACTTCCAACTGAGCAGCTCCTTGATTTCTGTCTGAAGGACATGCACAGCCATTCCAGCTGGTAGTCCAGGGCTGGTGGCACTGCTTGCACCCCACGTGCCACGGGGCAGTGTTTTGTGCACCCAGGGCAGTGTCTCCTGCCTCCTGGCCCTGTGCAAAGAGACCATAGCCCCACTCAGGTTCAGATGAGCTTTTCTTCCAGTAACACACTGGCAGCCTGTTCAAGGCAAGAGCCTTGGGGCAGCAAGACAGCCTGGAGGAGAAGGGATGTCCCAGGGGATGGGCAGACCAAAGGTGAACACTGGAGACAGAGCTTGGGCTATTTTTCTTTCCCTGGGTCTTGCAACCCTGAAGTACCCGAGCCCTGTGGTGGGCAGCTCCCCACACTTGGAGCTTTCCCACACATGGGGTTTTGAGGGGGGTTGGAGGGGCTGGAGCTCACAGACCTGGAGGGGGTCTCCTGACCAAGGGACCAGAGACAGAAGCCCAGGGACCACCCACAGGCAAACAGATGTCCTCTCTCTTCACCCCAGGCTCCAGTACAAGGCTGGAGTGAAGCCACCACACAAGCAGCTGCCACTCCCAAATCCCTGCCTGGAGAGTGCTGCTGTGTCCCACACATGGCACAGAGGGATCTCTCAAGGACCCTCTCTGGGCTGGAGAGGACCAGGTCCAGCAGCACCCTTTGCCTTCTGAGACATTTTGGAGTAGCAGCACTACAAACCCACACCATTAACCACACAAAGCTCCCCAAATCAAGCCGTTATTGCTTTATTCCCGTACAATTCACACCAAAGTCAGCACTATATGGCAGGCTGGGCACATACCCTGATCCAGCAGCCTGTGAGATGAGTATCATGGCATCAGTGATCAGGGGACTCCCCTGTCCCCACTAGTGGCACAGAGGGTTGTGGCACATTCCTGTAACAAAATGTCTTCCCAACACATGGCACACAGTGGGTATCACACATGGCAGGTGTGAACCAGCAGCCAGAACCATGTGAGAATCCTGCGAGGACACTCACCAGGGTACTGAGGTTTTTCCCTACTGCTGCCCCACTCACTGGGAGAAGCTGGTTGGGCTCCCAGGTCTCTGCCCACAAGTGACAAACCAGGGTAGCCACTCTCACAAGATGATGCATCCGGTCCCCTGTGGGTCCCTGACCCAGGAGATCACCAAAGGTTCTGCATTTCTGCCCCCCAAAAAGGCACCCAGGAAAAAGAGAGGCCGGAGATTGCCTGAGAACTTGTCAGTGAAGGTATAAATGTGGGAGCGGTCGCTTACATTGTAGAAGGAGATCTCGCCCGCCTCGTAGTCCAGGAAGATCCCAACACGCCGGGGTCTCACACTCAGGGTCAGGGGGGAGACGGGTACGGTCAGGGCCTCGTAGGTGCCCCCGTTTTGCAGCCGCAGCACCCAATAGCCATTGTTGGGGGAAAAGAGGACAGAGCCTTTCCGACCGGCAGCCTCTCGGCACAGCCCCAGGCCCCACTCAGGCTTGTCTCCCACCTGCACCTCCCAGTAGTGGCGGCCTGAGAAGAAGCCCGGGCTGCCCAGCACCACTGGGGCAGTGGCGAACCTCTTGGGGTTGTCGAAGAGGGACAGAAGCAGCTTCTTGCTCCCACGCCGGACGCTCTTGCGGTCCTCGGACACAGTGAGGTCTGGGTGTGCCGTCTCTGGGTCCAGAATCACATCCACTGGAGAGAGAGAAGGATAGGGGGATGGACCAGGCTTCAGGCATCTGCAGGCACAGCCACAAGCAGGTGCCTGTGACCTGGATGCTGGGCTCTCCCAAACCGTCCCACATCCCACAATTATTTGCTCATGGTTTTGCATAGCTCCCAGCACTGCCTGGCAGTGGAGAAATGCAATATAGAAAATCAGCCACATCAAAATATTTGGTGTCAGGCTGCAGAGCCAGGGCAGAATGAGGGCAGTTCCACAACTTCAGAAAGAGATCTGAAAGCAATAGGTCATGGGCAACACGGCATTTGAAACCCCCAAGGGACATCCTGGGCTTCAGGATCCCCTCACAATCCATCCAAGACCACAACAAAGGTCTTCCCACCATGAAACCAGCCTGAACTCATCAGTGCACAAACTCAGAGCAGCTGGACAAAGCTTGTTGGAAAAACCTCCCTGTGCCCCAGGTTACTGGGGAAAGTCAGAGCCCAAATGTGCCCGGAGCTGCCTCCTCACCTTTGAACTTCTTCAGCATGTCCCTCATGCCCAGGCAGTGCTCAGGAATGCTGTAGTTTTCCTTCAGGGTCACTGACACAGCCTTGGGGGATTGAAACTTTACCCCTTCACATCTGAGAAGAGAGGGATGCCCTTGGGCTGTATCCAGAGCCTTCACCATGGCCCCTCCCTCGTCGGGGTGGGGGGGGTTAATGCACTTTTGTTGGCTCCATAGATCCAGTACCTCCCTGGAGCTCTGGCTGGGAAGAGCACTAGGGATAATTACTTGCATATTGGCAATCCAAATGAGATCAGAGTTAAACAATACAGGGAGCAGCAGCACCAGGCCTAGGGAAGGAAGGAACAAAGCCACTGGGCAGCACGTCCCTTAGTAGGGGACACAGCTCATATGTTACAAGCCAGGCAAGACCTTGGCTCTGAGCCCCTGGAAAAAGAGGATGGAACCTCTGACGGATTGTCTCAGTCCCTCCTGTGTCTACCCCAGGAGAACCAAAGCAGATGCTGGGCAGGGAGGATGGGGTGGCTGTTGTGGAACAGATATAAACATTTGCCTCAAAGCCTGGAGGCAGCCAGGACTGTAGAAGGAACAACCATGGTGCCTGCCAGGAATAACCATGGCCAGGAATAATCATTGGTACCTACCAAGAATAATCATGGCACCTACCAGGAAAAATCACCCACCTACTCAGGATGCTTTTCATGTCCTAGAAGAAAACAAAAACGACTCTGGGTTTGTCTGGGCCAAGCCACCCACACAGGTGACAAAGGCATCGAGGCTGAGTTAGTGGTGCTGGTGGCAAAGCCTAACCTTGAGCAGCCCATCAGCTGGCTGCTGGCTCTTCTCCTTTATCTCCAGGATCAGCTCCTCCAGCAAGCACTTCTCCTCCACCAGCCTAGCCAGGTTTTCATTGATCAGCAGCAGAATCTGCTTCTCTTCCTCCTCCAGCTTCTGGAGCAGTAGCTTCTCTTCATCAGCCAGCAGCCGATGCAGCTTCCCAAACTCACTTACAATCCTCTCCCGCTTTTTCTTTACAGTCTCCTTGGGATAAGAAGATTCATGGGGTGAACGTTATCCAGGCAGCCAAGACGGAGCTGAATGCTCCAGCATCCATGCCCGGCATCAGGCCCTGGGAAAACACTGCCTTTCTGTGATAAGTGCATGAATTTAAAAACCAGCTGGAGGCAAACTTTTGCTTCCACCTCACTGGAGTTCCCGCTCCATATCATCAGTTTACCAGCAGCAGGACTTTGCCTGGGGCATTTCTGCTCAGCCAGACCCCAGAGGTCTGGGGTGTGTTGGATGGCAAGGAGGTGCCCTCAGGTGTTGGGGTAGGTTTTTATTACAACTAGTACCTCCAGCCAAAATCCAGGCTAATAAACGCCTTGAGCAGGTGGGCAATGCTGGAAAAATCCCCAGTAAAGTGCAAGAGGTAGAAAAGTCATAAAATCATGGAATGATTTCAGTTGGAAGGAATCTTAAAGACCATCTGCTTCTACCACCTGCCATGGATCCCCTCACAATCCATTTAGATTCCACTAGACCAGGTTGCTTCAAGCCCAATCTAGCCTGGCCTTGGACACTTTCAGGGATGGGGGCAGCCAAACCTTTGGGCAACCTGTGCCATGGCCTCAGCACCCTCACAGGGAGGAATTTCTTCCTTATATTTAATCTAAATCTCTCCTCTCTTAGTTTAAGATGGTTCCTTTATGTCCTGTCTCTATCTGCCATGTAAAGGAAGACCTGGGGCTGTGGAGGGATGGAAAGGCAGAGCCCAGGAGGCTCCCTGGGTTTCACTACAAGGTGAAGAGCCAGCAGTTGGCAGGGTCTATCAGTGCCTTAGGGCTTTTCACCTCATCCCTAAAAACTAGCTGGAAACCTGGAGCTTCAGAAAGACACTCTGCAGTGAGCTTGGGCCAGGAAACCTCAGAATGAAGAAGATAAAGGAAAGGAAATTGAACTCTTTTTCTTCTTCTCATCTAAGTAAGGCATTCCTTGGACCTGAGTCATGAAGACTTGATAAGCCAGGACAGCCTCTTCCCCCCACTATTCACATGGGACTTTTTGCTATAAAAGCGCAACCAGAGGAAACTGGAGGCAGTTGAGCCATGACCCTGAGCCTTGACTCAGGCAGATGGGAGGACAGTGACACAGCTCTCACAGTCTCTGTCCCTCTGCCCCAATGGGGACAGAGGGCTCACAGGGACATCCTCAAAACCACCACCACTTGTGTAGACTGCCACGGGCAAGGGAGCTGAGCAAAAAACTAGGGGAGTTCAGAGAAACCTGTTTTCCCTGTCAGAGCTGATTAACCATCAGCTCAAATTCAGGGCTGGATAACTCATCCAGCAGTTTCATTTCCTTTTCTGCAGTTACTTTTACTTTCCAGCTTTCACCCCAAGGGACTTGAAACGCAGCTGTTTGCTGGTGTCTGCTCTTTCCAGAACTGTCTGGAGTCAGGCAGAGGTGCAGTAATTCAGCTTTTTTTTTCTTATGAAAACACTTCTTGTTCCTGTTGCAGTGGAGCAGAGCTCACCAGCTCACACCTGGCTTGGAACTCAAACACATGTTGTAAAACAAAAGGAAATAAAAAATAGCCCATGTCTACTTGTTTAACCAGCATAAAGTCCTCATGATTCATACTGCTCCTTGCAAATCTTTTTATGGAGCCACACACGGTTACTGAGCCTGGCTTCCAGCATTGCTCATACATGTGACAGCTGGACACGGGGACACAGCCTGGAGACAGTGATAAATCTGTGTCCCCAGACAAGACCATTCAGGGTGGGTTTTTTTAAATCCTGATATCTCTGAAGCTCATTCTTTAAAAATTAAGACAGACACCTGCCTTGCACTCCTGGGTTTTCATCCTTTCTGCTGACTCATGCTTCTTCAGCTCTTCTACTTCCTTTGAGAGATTCTCCAGGGATTTCTGAAGTTTGACCTGGAAAGAGGAAAAATGGGCTCAGCCCACCCCAACAGCACCCCCTGAGCACTGCAGGTTGGCTGGGTCCCCTCTGCCTGGAGGGAGACACTGACCCAGTGCCAGGCGGCGCCAGCACTGGCACTGGAACAAAGCAGCTGTGCTCTTCACTCCGCTTGCAGTGTTAACCCTCCCCATGCTCTGCAGGTTTCCCCTATCTTTTTCCTTACTATTAAGATTCTGGAGACCAAAGTGACAGCCCTCTTTCAACACTGGGGTGAAGGGCGGATTGTGGCACTGCCAGAATCATAGCTGGGATATGGGGTTTGGGTGCCAGCATCCCTCCACCGAGGTAAAATGTCCTCAGGGACCCACCGGCTCAGCTTCTCCAGGGGGTCCATCAACAATCTGGAAGATAAGGCGGGTTCAGCCTTATCCCTGCAGCGCGGGGTGGGCCGGGGTGGCGCGACACCGTCTGTGCCACCCTTCCTTCTGCTTTCCCAGCGATGCCACTGGGCACGTTGAGGTCCCCGTGGCCGCACACCCCCGTGCCAGAGTGCCTCGGGGCAGGACAGGGACCCCGGTGCCTCACCCTCCCCTACCTTGTAGACGTGCGCCGCCTCCTCGATGGGGTAGACGGTGTGCGGGCGGTGGTGCAGGGACTCCCGACACACCACGCAGATGGGCTCCTCATCCTCCTCGCAGAACAGCTTCAGGCGCTCGTCGTGCTGGGGGCACAGGGGGGTCCCCGGCTCCAGCTCGGGCCCCAGGCCGCCCCGCAGGCCCAGCTGGCGGATGCTCTCCACGATGTTGGCCAGCTGCCGGTTGGGTCGGAAGCCGCTGCGGTGGCAGGAGGCCCGGCACTGCGGGCAGGAGAAGGGCCCGTCGGCCCACAGCCCCTTGTCCTGGCAGTGCTTGGCGATGCAGCCTCGGCAGAAGTTGTGGCCGCAGTCGATGCTGACCGGCTCGCTCATGTACTCCAAGCAAATGGGGCAAATGGCCTCCTCCTGCAGCCGCTCCAGGGCACCTGCCAGTGCCATGGTGGCCCACTGGTCTCGACGGGCACTTCACTCGCCCCTCGTCAACCAGCAAAGGCGGGCTCGTAGGCAGGCATGGCTGGCACAGCCCCACAGCGAGGAAGTACCGGCAGCGCCATAAAAGCCTGCGGGACGGGCCGGCCTTGCTGCCGGGTAGCAACGGCCACGGAGCCTCCGTGCTGCTGGGGGGAGGAGCTGGCACCGGCTGGGACAGCTGCAGCCAGCCCCAAAGGCTGGGACTGCCTCCAGCCCTGCGGAGCAAAGCCAGAGGAAAACGCCGCGGGGAGAGCGAGACAGGTTAGGAAGCATCAGAAATAACCCGTGGCCAGAGACAGCCCCGGGCCGGGACAGTGGCGGAGATAAGGTCGGGTCTGGTGTTGGCTGAGCTCAGCAGCCCGTGGAACCCCTGTGGCATCTGCCCACTGCCCAAAGATGTTGGCCGAGGTAAGAGACCCCTCGCCACACCAACAATTGTGCCAAAACATCCCCCGTGCCACCCACCCTCTGCAAAGAGCCGGGAGTTTGGGAATGTGCCGCGGCAGGAGGCAGGAGGGACAGGTGAGACATCGGGGTTAGAAATTAATTTACGATTAGGAATTAATTTGAAGATTTAGGATAGGTGTTTCAGACTATGTGTATTGCCTAATATTTGCTGTGCTTTGTGCTTACAAGGCACTATTTTTGCCTGCGAAGACAGGACAAAGAATGCAAGGATGTTTTGATAAGAAAGCCAAAGCAGAGGAGAAGGAATTCCAGCCTAGCAAGGCTTGTAGAGCTATTGAGGTAACAAGAGCTCCTCGACCCTTAAACCAGACGAAGACCAGCCTTGAGGCTTAGACTAAGAGACCAGGGGCCAGGCGCCGGAGACGAGGTTAAAAGTTCAGTGGTGGAAAGTCCAGTCTGACTTTATCCCTACGACCACGAGGCGACCCCTGAACGCCCACTGGAGGGTACTGCGCGGGCGCAGAGGGACTCTGGGCAGGCGCGGAAGGACTTCAAGCTCATTATAATACGAAGCGAGGCTAGGCAAGGTTAGGAAATGAATATGTATTAGGCGCATTGTGTAACTTTATACATATGTAAGAGTTTAGAAAATAAATAGGAGGATAGTCGCTGCTGGCGGCGTGCGTGTCTTTAGAAGAGTTATCCCCCACGCGCCTCGGTGCCGCATAAATACATATCTACTTCACAACTGTACGAGTTGTAGAGTCTTTCCGCGAATCACAGGCAGGATGAGAAGTGCTCTCCCATGCGTGCACAGAGGGGCTGGAGGACAGCCAGGTGTCACCACATCACCCACAGACCCTCGAGTGTCAGCCCTGACCCCCTTCCCGCCACTGCTATGCACCCCAGTCTCTGTGGAGCATCTCAAGAACCGCTGGGAGAAGTTGCAAATTTTGCTCCTTTTTATTATACAAAAATAACTTCAACACTTTCAGAACAAAAGAGAATGAAAAGTTTCACTGAAAATGTCAAATAAATTACGACTGCCTTTTCACAACCTTCAATAAAAGAGCTAAACACTGAGTTGTATACCCTGCCAAATTCCCAGGCAATGAAAAAATGGAATATGTCTCAGAGGCGTCCATGAGAGCAGGTCCTTGCAGAAGTGATGCTTGGAGAGAGCAGGGTATTGTTCATTCACTGTGCTCATTGTCCTTTAATTGATTCTTTATGTCCTGGACCCACTTGTCATCAGGGTTGGCACAGACCAGCTTATCCCTGATGGTGGTAAATCTGGAAAAGGAAATCCAGTGAGGAGGGGAGAAGGAAAGAAAGACAGAGAGGAGAGTGGGACTACCTGCTCCACACCAACAGTGACACCCACCAGACACCTCTACAGGCTGCAAAACAGCCCTAGGGAAATGGAGTGGGGGTGGCTCCATGTCCTTACAGGTGTCCTGCTATCTGCATTTAAGCCACCTTGTCCCCAGCATCTCTACATCTGGGACACCATCCTAGCTGGGTCCCACTATCTGGGGTGAGGGGGCTGACCAGCAAAAGCTCTTTTGGCTCAAATCTAATAGGCAGGTCCACAAACTGGCTGCCTGGGATGTAGGATTGCCCTCTGATATGTTCCCAGGCTGTTCTCCTCACATAGGAGAGCCCTGGCCAGTGCTTTTTCATGTCAGGATGAGGTATGATGTGGAGTTCCGTGACACTGTCAGGTCAAGCAGGGTCCCCAGTAGCAGGGCAGGAGATCTACTTACATCACAGCTGGTAGAGAGCAGTGGCTGCCCGTGTCCTCATACTTTACAACATGGCTCAAGGGCAATGATCTGGTGATGTACTTGAAACAGCAGGGACTATAAAATTTGAGAGAAACTGGAAGAGAAGTTTTCTGATTACATCAGACCAGGAAAAGTGCCAGTGGGGAAAAGTAGGGTCAGAAGATGGGAAGATTCCCACTGGAGGAAGTGCTGCTCCCACAGTGGGCTCCCACCACAGACATCTTCCTGTCAGGGAGCCAAGTTATGACAGGCCTCTCCTTTCTTACAGCAGATGCTAGTAAGAGAGAGCTGCCAAGCATTACTAGACCTTATACAGTAGACAGAAAGAGGAGAGAGCTCCTTGGAGAGGAGAGATTGGACTCACCTGGAGAAGAGGTGGCCTGGGAGCAGAAGGCAACCACAAAAAGTACAGAAAGGGCTGCTGTGAAGGTCTTCATGGTCCCGTTGGGTGGAGATGAATTGTAGAAGTGAGGCTGGACTGTTGCAGAGTGTCCTTCACTGTGCCTGATGTGGGATCCCTGGGTTCAGCTCTCTTTATATAGGGAGACAGCCACCAAGGATGGAAACATTGCTGAAAGCCATGACACACTAGAAAAAGTGCAGTGTCAAGGATACCACATAGCCCTGCAGAGGAAACTGTCCAGAGCCCTGATGAGAGCAGTGTCCTGACATGGCACAGGGTATGATACCATGGGTGATAAGATACCATGAGAGGACAGAGAACAGGATATGACCTGTCATTTTATTTCCCCTGACCTAAAGACTCTGCAGAAAACCCAGAATTAGTAATTCAGAAGATCAGTAGGTGGACCTCTTGCCTAGAAGTCACAGCAGTGGATGAAGGCCGACTGTGGTTGTCACGCACTTGTGTTTCCCAGAACATCTGCATCATGGACAAACATCCTGTTTCTTAGATCATCCTGATCTCACCTCTGCCACAGCAACTGGAGCAGGGAAAGTCTGAGAGTCAGGCTGACCACCCGTGTGCCCGCCCAGCAATGGGGGCTTCCTCCATGTGACCCTGAAGGCCATCAGTGCATAAATGTGCAGAGCAGAGGGTGAAGCACAGTGCAGTGTCAGACTTGGTTTCCTCTTACGTCCTTGAGCATCCCTTGCAAGTCATTAGCGAACTGGTTCTGCTACATCACGACTTCCCAAATACCAGTGACAGCTAAAATAGTAGTCAGTTCTTCATGGACATGGGAATCAGCTATTGATGCCTACAGAGAACTTTAGGAGCTCATGACCATGTTAGCAGAGCAAAGCTGACAAAGATGGTTATTTGGTTCCAGTGGTGTAGCACTAGCACTCTCCTGACACTGCTCTGTCATTGTCCCAGCTGCCAAACACGCACACAGAAAAGATTGGCTCTTTGGCGCATATTGCTTGGGATGGGAATGGTGTCTCTGCACTGTCAGAAAAACTGTTGGAAATGTTATATCCCTCCAGAAGGGCTCTGCTGTTTTCCAGGCAAAGGTTTGTGGACAAAGCCTCAGGAGAGTGGAGGAAGAGCAAGGTCTCCATGGTGCTAGGAAATGTGTCTGGGTCCTGGACAACCACAGCCACAATGGGAAAGCCACAGGAGCAAGCTGCCTTTCCTAATGGTCCAGTGACAAAAGGGGTCTTGCTCATCTGTGGAGGAGGAGTGTCCTAGATTGTAAGATAAGTGTGTATTCTATTTGCTATCTGTTAAGGGCGGTGCAGTTTGTCTTCTGTTAATTGAGCGGTTTGCTTTATCTCTTCCACAAACCAATCCTCATTCTGGGAAATATCTTATGTTAATGGACCATTGAGAGAAGCTCCGCCTAGGGGGAGGAGCCAAGCATTCCATCCTGGCTATAATCTGAGGCACCAGAGCAGCCTTCTGCCACTGGATTGCTACAGGAGCAGCCTTTTCTCCACTGGGTTCCCAGAGGAAGACCAGGCCCATCTACACTACCACCGGACCTTCAGAGGAAAACTACACTCTTCTACAGGAACCCTGCTCCAACAGTACCACATCTGTCACTCCAGGAGGATTGCAGCCACGATTCAATAGGGACTGCTGCCACCACCCTGACCCTGGGTGTGAGGTCGCATTCTGACTCTGTCAGGTTTTTTGTTTGTTTGTTTGTTTGTATTATTTCATTTGGGGTTTTTTTAGTTCTCCTAGTAAAGAACAGTTATTCCTATTCCCATATTTTTGCCTGAGAGCCCCTTCATTTCAGAATTATAATACTTTAGAGGGAGGGGGTTTACATTTTCCATTTCAAGGAAGGCTCCTGCCTTAGCAGATACCTGTCTTTTCAAACCAAGACAAGGAGGATGATCACAAAATAGGATCCCCCACCCAAGGTGGGGTTCCTTGTAGGAACCTAGAAGAGGAAATCAAAGGGAAATGAAGATATTCCCTGGAAGGGCAGATTGCAGGGCTGGGGCTCCCAAGTGCTCCAGGGCATGTGATAGATAATCAGCACATCTCAGGAGACTGAACTCCATGGAAAAGTGAGGCAGACTCATTAGAGGATGCAGGCTGCTGCCACGGTGGGGTTTGTTTTACACAAAGCTTTTTCTCTCAGTACAACACTGTTACTAAGCATGAGCAAAACTGAGCCTGGGTGAGACCACATGGGATGCCTTGGTGCTGGGGAGGTGCAGCTACAAGCCTGGGGAGTGGGCAGCTGAGGAGGGTCTGCCCACAGAGCCCTGGGAACACAGGGCATGTTGCTGGGTTTCTGGAAAGACATTTCCTTTGCATAGGGGGTCATACCTGTCCCTTTCCACAGCAAGGAGGCAGGCTTCATACAGCCCATGATGGCAGCATGGATTCTCTGCTGCCATCACAGCCCAGTCCCCAGCTTTGCCTTGGCACGTTCGTTCCCTTCTCTGAAGCTCTTTCCCCATGGATTGGCTCGCTTTCATCCCAGTTCCTGTTAAGGAGTTAAAGTCCCAGAGTGAGACAGTTGAGACAACTGGAATCAAGGCTGAGGTTTTACTTGTGAAGAAGACTCAGAATATCTTGCTCCAAACAGCTGAGGAGCTCAGGATGCCTCTTGGATCCTTCCTGCTCCATGACTTGCCTTGTCCTCTGTTCCAGAGCCCATTCAGATACTGGGATGAAAGCTGGAATGAAGGGAATGAAGTCCTACAACCATCATGGATCCACACCCCCCAACACTGCCCACAGTGGGACAAGAAAGGTCCCTAAACCTAAAGCCCAGCAAGAAGGAGTGCAAGGACAGGGACAAATTGGCTGCATACCTTAGGAGCAAGAATGCTGATGGAGCTTGGTGTGCCACTCCAAGGGAGACATGGAACAAAGGATGGAGCAGCACAGAGGCACTGCAGTAATTCTCTGTTGAAATAAAAGAAAATAAAAAACAAAAGATGGCGCAACACAGCAGTGTTGTGGATAGGCTCCATGGAAAACAATGCAGCTAATGGAAAGTAAGCCAAAGGAATGATCTAGATTGAAATTGAAAGCTGAACTTTGCTTAACTCAGAAATACATATTACTTTTCTCACCTCTTTTTATGCTAATAACTAAAGTCAATCAAACTCCACCTAAACTGTAAATGACATCAACTGTAACTTTATCTTTTCCCAAGAAAATGATATAAATAGAGCTGAAGTAGGGAGGGAGGTCAGGAGACTTCAACATTTTTGTGGTCAGTTATTATCAGTGGCAACCTCTAAACCTGTCACAGTCTTCTCTGAGCAGTGCTAATAAACTGCTCAGTGTGAGTCATAGAATCACAGAACCACAGAATAATTGATGTTGAAAAAATCCTCCAAGATCAGGTGTCACCAACATCTATTCCTTCCATCAGCTGCTCCTTCCATTTCTACCAGCACATTCAGAAACAAACTTGCACAAATTCCCATTCAGACCAACCCTACTGCTGTGACACAGGGACCAGAATAAAACTTAGGGGAGGAGAACAGACTGGGGAATGAGCTGGAGCCTCCTCGCTGATGGCTCACACAAACACAGCCCAGCCCAGAGCAACTTCAGTTGAGTGTTCTGGATGTTCTGCAACATTCAACTGCAGGTTTGATCAAAATGTCAAGATTTGTTTTGAAAAATCAGTATTTTATAGCAGGAATATAAATGTGCCTTAACACTGTCAATGAATTCTCCCTCCTTTTGGATACACCATGCTGTATTTCCTGCTTCCATTCAACCAAAAGGAATTCTTGGAGGTTTCGACACTTCTGTTATTTCCCCTATTCACTGTTTTCCTTAACTTTGTTCCTTTCTTAAAGACTCTGTATTTCAGTCTTGGCTGCTCCTTCCTGCCAAGACAAATAATGCAAACCTCTAAATATTTTGATTTCTAAAACCATCTCCATATTATACATCCTAAATAGTGGCTATTTATGGAGTCTGTAAAACCTCTGCCTTATGGTGTGCTTCAGCTCTAGATAGAAACCAAACACTCTATCTTTGGATCCATCACCAGAACACTTTTGAGATGTGGGAGGAAACCTCTGCTCAGCCCTGAGGGTAGCCTGCTCTACCACACCACCTCCTGGGCTGGAGTCATGTCTGGGGGATCACTTTATCACAGTGCTCCTTGGAGCTGCCAGATCACTAAATGTGGGAAACTGGGTTTAACTGTGAGCAAACCAGTTGGAAACAGAAAGAAAATGACTGGGGCTAGAGATCCCAGGGTGGTGCAGCTCCAAGCAAGATCTCAGATGAGAAGAAGTATTTTCAAGAAGAACTGAGACTTTCCACATGGGAATTGAAGTCTGCAAGATTGTAAGTGGCCTAGAAAGAGGGACAAAGCGAATAGTCACTGTCTGTCCCAGAGCAGGAACCATAGATTATTCAATGGAGCGGGCAAGAGAAAGGTTCAAAAGGAACAGGGGGAGGCAACTCTTCACATGAGGAGCTCCTTACCAAGGGACATGGAGAGCACAAGGAAATTTCCTTGAGTCTGAGCTTGGATTTCAGAGCTATAAGCTTGAGAAAATTTGGAAAATAAGAATGACTGGGGGCTGGGAGCACACTCCAGGGTGCAGTACAAATATTGATCTGTCTCTTCAAGGGGTCTGCTGTGGCCACATCTGGAGGTATCAAGTCTGATGCAGACAGATCCTTAGTCTACATCCCCTGTGACTGTTCATCTTTGATTTTCCAGGACAACTGGTCCAACAGGACCATCAGGGCTACAGAGTAGCTTGTGAAATTGCACTGAAATCCCTGGACTGAAATCTATACACCAGGATGCACCTCCAGATAAATATTTTTGGTAAATGTCAGCAGAAAGACTCCAACAGACTCTGCCAGGCAAAAATAAATTGCTGCAGTCCATGCAATTTTCCAAGACAAATTTGAGGCACCTATAAAAGCTTCACTTTGGGACCAAGAGTCTAAAAGAGCAGGAGGTGGCTAGATGCCATGTGGGGGATGTAGCCCTCACAGAAATGTGGTGGTACTTCCCAGGACAGCCAAATGATGCCTCTGCCATGACACCTTTGTTTCCCCAACAATGCACTCAGTACTGAGCAGCAACTGGCCTGGAGATGAGCAGGGCTGGTCCAGGAGCTGCAGCACAGCATGACAGGTTTAGCCACGGTTCAGAGAAAGGAAAATAAAACCATTTGATGTTGGGTTTGAGACGGGCAGGACCTGAGGCTGCTGAGCACTAGAGTGACTGCTGCATTGTCCTTGCACACTCTGCCGCCTGTTGTTGTCAGACGGTGGTACAGGGGACATCTGCATGTCAGGCCATGGAGTTGCAGGAATCCTGAAAACAACATTTGACAAGAGCACTGGTGGATGTTGGATCATGGAAATCATAGAAATTGTGGAGTCATTCAGGTTGGAAAAGACCTCTAACATCACTGAGTACAGCACTGCCAACACCACCACTAACCATGGCCCTAAGCATCACATCTCTATTTCTGTTAAATCCCTCCAGGGATGGTGACTCCACCACTGCCCTGGGCAACCCGTTCCAATGGTTGACCACTCTTTCAGTGAAGAAATTTTCCTTAATATCCAACCTAAACCTCCCTTGGTTCAACTTGAGGCCATTTCCCCTTTTTCTATCACTTGTTCCCTAGGAGAAGAGCCTGACCCCCACCTCGCTCCACCCTCCTGCTGGGGAGTTGTAGAGAGCCAGAATGCTTCCCGTATCATAAAGGGAAGACAGGGATATGCTGGATCTCCGGATCCATGCCCATGCCCTGCTGCAGTACTCTCCTGCCTTGTGCTCTCCCAACGGTGCTCTGCAGTGAGCACAGGGCTCCCACACTCAACTCTGCACACCCCAAGTCTTACACAGAAATCCTTTCCTTGGTGATGCCACTCTGGCAGCCAAAGCTCCCAACCTAGAAATAAAGGAAGAATTAGGAGGAATTTCTTCAGAGAAAGGGTTATCAGACATTGGAATGGGCTGCCCGGGGAGGTGGTGGAGTCACCATCCCTGGAGATGTTTAAGGAAAGACTCGATGTGACACTTAGCACCATGGTCTAATTTACATGGTGGTGATCAATCATAGCTTGGACTTGATGATCTCAGAGGTCTTTTCCAACCAATTGATTCTGTGAAATCAGGCTTGCCATGTCCTGCCTTGGAAGAGACCTGGGCTCGGTGGGGTGTGCCAGCTGGATCTGCTGGCCATGCCAAGGGGACACTCTCCAGCAAGTGGCAAAAACACTTCACACCTCCAGGTCCTGCTCGTGAACCGGTTTCACACCTAGGCATCTGCCCCTGTAGCCCAGTGTCCCTGTGGAGTTCAGGTCTCCTCCTGTAGATCCATCTGCAAACCTCTTCAGCTTTGCTTTTAAATTCTTGGGCAAGCAGAGGCAGTTGCTGAGGCTTCTGTCCAGAAAACACAAGGATGTTTTGGGGTTACAGCCCTCCTTGTAACACCTGGAGAAGCAGGAGACCTAGACAGGACAGAGGTGAGGGCCCCATGGACCTCAAGCACCTTAGCCAAGCAGTCCTCTCCAAGACCCTCTCCCAGTCCGCTCTGCCTCCAATGTTTTCCCAGGTCCTGTACCAAGACTGTCTCTGCCCCACATAGCAGCCCAGGGTCTCTTTGGGAGCACAAGCAAAGACGACGACGACGCAGCAGCCGCAG